>JAVSBU010310179.1:0-11277 GCA_033118015.1 Loricariichthys derbyi | reverse complement strand
TCAAGCATGGGATAGCGATACTATACAAGCAAGGGCCATTTTTTGCACGTATGGCATAGAAATTTAGTCCATTTTTTCGGCTAAAACTGCGAAATGATCGACTGCAGCCGGTCAGCCGTAATAGAATTTAAGCTTGTGGGTAATTAGGGAACCTCGATCATCCCGAGAAGTTCTTCACAAAAAATGGGCATATAAACCATGCATAAAACTCACCATCGTCAATAATTCCGACCAAAAAGTCCTTGTAAATATCAGCGAGGGTCCTCCCACTGTCCACAAAACAGCCAAACCATGGCTTTATAATGCTGCGTTTTTCACATTTGTGCACTGAAATCTGAATGAAAACGAACACCATAGCTCGCTAAACTGAAGGTGCGCAGAAGGATGCGCAGTGGCACGGGGCAATCCGGAAAAGCACGGGAGATATGAACAATGGTTTTTGAGATGGAAAATGCATTTTGGAAGCAAAAAAACTGAAAATAAAAAATTTTTAAAAATTGGCATGCGGTATGAATTTTAGAGGCGGGCGGCGACGGGAAATGAACTATTGTTTTTATGGGGCCTTAGGCCAGACTTTTTTTATTTCTTGTTTGGCGGATTTCTGTGATGAAAACCTGAATACGGCAGAGGAAATAAAAATAAAATTACACTTTAGAATTAATTTTTTTTTAAATTTTCAATTAGCGAACATCAGGAGCCAAACCAATGTGCTCTATATGGCTCAAAACATCGCATCAAATCACCCCAGCATCCAAGCAAGACACCATATCATACATTCAGAACAATATCAAAGCAAAAAAATACAAATAAATGACCGCTAAAGCTACAGCAAATGTGAGAGATGAGTTTACTCACTTTTCATTCATGATGTGGTGGCTTTGGGCATGCACAGTTCATCTCAGAATCTCCAAAAGTTTCCAATAGCACCACAAAAAGTTGCTACATTTGTCACTAGTCGCTTTTTAAAAAATAAAGTCGCTAGACGGTCTGAAAAGTCGCGAAGTTGACCTCTCTCTCTCTCTGTCTCTCATGACCGCTACTCTCTGATTTGCTTAGTCTGTGCATGTGTTTGTGACGACAGATTTTGGTACATTCTACACGGTGGCGCGTGTTTTAAATTGCCATTTTCAACTAATATAGGAAGGTGATTTTTCAAATTTTTTTTTTTTTTTTTTTTGAAACATGGAAAACTAACATCGGCGGATCAGCCAAACAAGTAATTAAAAAAGTCTGGCCTTAACCAATTCAAGTAACCTGGAGGAATTTCAGTATGTAAAGAGGTAGGGCCTAAATTTTACTGTCCCAACTTTTTTGAACGAGTTGCAGGTCTGAAATGCAGAAATGGATTTATAATAACAAATTAAATTAAGTTAAACAGACAAAAGATGTAATGTCATGGGTTAATACCATCTGCAATTAAATAAAAGTCAAAGTAAATGTAATAAACCTTTTAAAAATATTTATATTTCCATACAGTCCCAACTTTTTCTGGTTTGTAGGAAACTCTAGAAGGAAGCCTTTTTTTCTGACATAACCTCAAATGAATTTGTTGGCATGAAACTGGTGCCTAATTGTACGTTTGAAGGTGTTGTTACCCCAAAAATGGTGCCACATCCTGTAAATATTAAACTGTGATCCATGGAAATGATCTTCAGTCATGAAGCTCGGTGCACAGTGTCAAAAATAGACTCGCCTTCCTTTCCATGTAGGTTAATTAGAGCTACAGTGGTTTTCGACTGTGTATTTTTATAGTGATTGTCTGACTTATGAGGGTCGACACACTTTTTTTGCCTAAATTGATTCACGTATCCTCTAATCCTCAGAGTGCTGAATGACAAAGGTAAATAGGGAAGCATTTCTTTAACTTTTCTCTAATGCTTTCAACTATAAGTTGGATTCCTCCCATATTTTCAGTGTTAACTCAGTTTAATAAACCACATGGACATTTTTCCTAACCTGTGTAAACTTAAACGCACTATATCTCTCATTATTGCCATTGTTGGAAGTCCTGCTTTTGTTTCAGCAGAAGGGTTTTTTCCATAAAGACCTCTTAATTGGGTAAGAGCTGAATGTGAGCCCTGTGATTGATTGTCTGAGTGCAGTACACGTCTCGGTTTGCATGGGTACAGGTTGGAAAGGTTGATGCAGAAAGTAAAACAAGTCTCTATTAAAACACTGCTGCCATTGTGTATGCTTCCCTAGTCTGTTAAAGACATTGCTTCTTCAACTAAATTCCCCACGATTTTCCCTGTAATGAATGCAGTTCAAGTCAACAAACCCACCAGAACAATTTTCCAGTAATGGCGTGAGGTTATAGGGTAGCATGACGAGAGGAAGACAACGATAAGCGAGCGAAATGGTAACAAAAAGCCGAATTCGAGGCCCAGAGCGAAAAATTTCAAACGCCATGAAGACATGTGAATCTCATTTGGACTGCGCTTGTGCTCTGAAGAGTGATGAGAGATATTTGGAAATTTGCTGTAAGTAGCTCCAACAGGTCACTGACTATAAATTCCTATGCCTTTTTCATGGTAAAAGCTCGTTTTACTAGTTTTCTCCAGGTTAGATGTCACTTTTGCATGGCATGGCTTTCTAAACACGCTGTGCAAAGAGCCTGGGTTATGCAGGAGTGCTGATACATTTGCATGTAGCCGTAGCATGGCGGATTTAAAAAAAAAAATCTCTGGCATGCATCCCTGTTTCCCATCTGCAATGGATTGTGGGTTTTATGTCTCTGTGGAGTTTCCAGTGCCATAAAACAGCACAGCAAGATTTCAGTTAATCAAGCTTTAAACCATCTGCACTGGAAAAGACTGAAGTATTAATGGACTCGTCCACACTACAAGCTAATTCAGAAATCAAGACTTTGGGCTTTGCCTCCTATGGACACAGTGTGGACGCAGGGAGAAGCAAATGAAGCCACGCCCTCTAAAGAGCGAGAATTCTCATCCTAGCATATTTGTCTCCTCTGCAAAGGTACCAAAACTATTTCACTCATCATTGTGGTTTAGGACAGAAAGCTTGAATCATATGGGTTGAGATGTTTTAGCCCTAACTAGTAAGTGTCCGTTAATCCTCCAGATTCCGAAAAGATATGCAGGCAATTAGCAAATAATTCTGCTTTCGTGCAAGCACGTACTCTCACTCCACACTCTGTACATAGCATCGACGCCTGCGTTTGATCCACACAAGCGGAATGAGGTGGGAAGAACAGACATTGATTATAAAACAGCAAAAAGAATGCTAATCCCTAAAAGAAAAGGCCCATATGGATGAAATTTGCACCATCCACCAAGGCGAAAAAATTTATGCACCATGGTTATCATATGTCTCAAAGCTGAGACCGTGATGATATACCATGGTATTCTACGTCCAGTAGACACGTGAAGCGTTATTTGAAAATCTGTGCGTGAAAAGCTTCTAATATACTAAAGAAATACGATACTATTGGAACTGGCAACTGATATTAAAACATCACCCAGAAGGGTGGGAACTCCTACAGGTTTTCTCATTTTGGAAGCTTCCTGATGGGACCGTGTACTATTCATCTAGAGCCAGTGTTTGGAGAGGATGTAAACGTTATTAACCTTTGCGCGCTTAGCTCTGATGGGCGCCGCGGTCAAAACGTGCACAAAAACAATCCGCTCCTTGTCCGTCTGCACATGTGGTTGAACCGCGTGAGTCACTATTTGTTATACTTAGTCACCTTTCCTGATGGTATCATAAACACGCTTGGAGAACACGCTTAGGATCTTTATCACATTGTCACATAAAATCCCTCAGTCAAGCAATGCATTCAAACCAATGAATTATTACTTTAAAGACAGCAGATCTTTAAATCATGGGTCAGCAGCCAGAAACGTAACCTAAGAGGATAAATGGAGCACAGATTTAGATTTGGGGAAGCCAAAATCCTTGAAAATGCATTTTCAGATCATGCATAAGGTCATAGCCTAAATGAATGAGTAATTGCTTTATCCAATGGATAAACCGAGGGCCTTTGTGCAAAACTCTTAAGCCACCGTTAGATCTGCTGTTTTAGCAATGACCATATATTAGATAATGTCTCCAAAAAATGGACCCAAGAATTTCAAACTTGGATTCATCACTCCATAATCCTCTCTTCCACTGATCTGCATTCCAATCTTTGTGAGCTTTAGCATATCTTAGTCTTTTTACCCTGTTCCTCTTCTGAAAAAAATGTTTTTTTGGCCTCTATCCTTCCAGAAAAAATATTCCTGATAAAACTTCTCACAGCAGAGGCCTCGACTTGACATGAAACTGCTATTGCTCAGGTGTAAGGGGAGCTCAGAGTAAAGCTCACAGACTCTGTATCCTCTAGAAGCTGTTTTTTCTCATTTGTTTTGGTTTGTATTACTGCATTTCCTATATTTTCAGGTCATATCCTAATAAAATGTATATCAGTACATCCACAGTATTGGGAAACAGTTCTGGGACATGGAAACCGTAACTTACGCAATTTAAGAAGTCAATAATTAAACAAATTAAAGAATTTTAAAAAGAGAGATACTTTTAATACAAAAGAAGGTAATTGTCATATGTCAAAATAAATCAATTCATGCCAAAATAATTATGCCTTACATTACATTCAACATAATTGTGTAAGTTACGTGGAAACTAAAACCAGTATTCCCTATACTGTGGATGTCCATATATTTAATGTAATGGTGGCCTTTTGCACAGTACTGTATTCGCCAATTTTTGCAAAAGTGAAACTAAAGCTACAGTCATACAAACTATAACATCAGAATCATACGTAATTTCTATACAAGACCCTGTTAAATGCTTTTTTTAATGTCTAAGTTAGTCTGACACAGTTAAATTGGCCTAATGTGTGTTTGCTGATACTTTTACGGAAATAACGTAAAAATGTCAGTTGATTTGCTAGATAAAGTTGCTGAAAGCAGGCCTGTGGATTTTTATTCACTCTCGTTTAGAGAGCTGCTTAATTAAATGTGTGTTTTATGTGCCGGTGAGTGCATAGTCAATGGCCCCCATGTCTTCCTCTGCATACTTATGAAGAGTCTATTGCTGCATAATACTAACTGCACGGCTCTGTACCCCCAACCCCATAGATGCTATTAGTATGCGAGTGACCAAAGCAGGCCATTGGCCACTGCTAGTGCTCCAGGTGTCTGCTGCTCTGACCAAGCCAAACTTCTGACCTCGACTGGCACCTTCCATATGTGGCCTCGTTGCCACCTTCTGTCCCCGTTCAACCCCAACACTCTGATTAACTCCCCTCACACTTCAGCTGTGTTTTACAGTTGAACAGTTTTTAGTAAAGTAGACCAATAATAAAGAATTCTCTTGCATAAAATGTTATCCACCCAGTGTGTGTGTGTGTGTGTGTGTGTGTGTGTGTGTCTCTCTCTCTCTCTCTCTCTCTCTCTCTCTCTGTCTGTCTCTGTCTGTCTCTGTCTCTCTCTCTCTCTCTCTGTCTCTCTCTCTGTCTGTCCCTTTCCTGTCTATTTTGGACACAGGACAGAAATAAATCACTAGTCATATCATTAGGTAGACGTGGTCATGACGCCCTCCTGAAGTGCAAACCAAACATAAGAATGGGGAAGAAAGGTGATTTATTTAACTCGCCATGGTTATTGGTCTGAGTTTTTCAGAAACTGCCGATCTAGTGAGTGAGTACTAAAGAGAAAATATCCAGTTGGCAGCGGTTTTAAGGCTGAAAATGATGTTTTGATGTCAGAGCAGGATGGCTAAACTGGTTCAATCTGATAAAGAGACAACAGTAACTAAAAATAACCGTTTAAATAACTGAAGCAGCAGAGCATCTCTAAAAGCACAACATGTCAAACCTTGAAGCAGATGGGCTACAGCAGCAGGAGACCACACCAGGTGCCACTTCTGTCAGCTAAAAACAGGCAACAGAGACTACAATTCACATGGGCTAATCAAAACAGACAATGTAAGACTGGAAAAACATGGCCTGGATTGAGGGGTCTCGATTTGCGCTGCGAGGTTCGGATGGTAGGATCAGAATTTGGTATGAATATTAAAGCAGGGATCCATCCTGCCTTATGTTAATGGTTCAGATTGCAGGGGGTGGATTTTCTCTTATATATATGTAATATAAATCATGCATATTATTGTGATAGCAAAATAAAACTAATATAAAGATAATACATGCATATACATTAATAATACAATAATACATTTATATAAATCCAATTTGACTGCACTGTGACACGCCTAATAAGTGGACAAAACAAAGTAAAAAAAAAAAAAAAAGAAACCACTCTGTGGCGAGACATTCGCTGCTGTGCCGCCACTGCCATGACCATCTCCTGAGCAGCAGCTTGCCAATGCAATTTTGGAGATAATTAAGTCATAAATCTTCTGCTGGGGTCTGACGGTGGCTGAACCAGATTAGTGAGCCCACCTCTGAATAATGCAACTCACTCACGTCTCTTTTGCCTGATTACAAAAAAAAATTGATTTCTTCCAGGTACTAACACAACGGTGGCTCATATGTTGGCGCTCACCTTCGGCTAATGACATGGCTAAACTAAGGACGATGAAGTTCTGTTTTGAGCAACGCGTCAGGCTAGTCACATGCCATATGGCCAGCGAGTTTATATGATCCTGCCAGACTCTCACGCTGAAACCTAATGGCTGCCAGGAATTATGACTGGCAGGAGACAGAACAGCTATGATGGCCAACACTGTAGACATACAGTTACGGCAACTGCTGCCCTGAACCAGAGTCAGAACATTTTAGAAAATAGAAACTCTGTGCACCGCATGGAGGGAACACATTATTTGGTCAGGTGTTATTATTTTTGGCTGTGCTGCAGACAAACAAAAGCCAGTTTGTGTGCTAAATGTTCCTTATTGAGAGGAAAGGCATCTAACCACTCGGATAGCCTGAGGAAAGCAGATGCTTTTGGCTCGTCTCAAAACGTAATGAAAGCACGTGATGCCAAAAAAGAAAGCTGTTGGGTTTAGACATCATTTCTCATTAATCCCCAAAAGATGCTGTTGAAAGACTAAAGAAAGTGAGAGGTTGCAATGAAAGGAGTGCAGCAGCCTCTTAAGTGGCACTTCCTCTGTGATCCAGTCCAGTCTGCCAGACAAATCACACATCACCAGTGTGACCTGTCACACACTGCTCTAATAAAACTTTCAGAGGGTGGGCCAGACACAGACAGACATTTTCTCTCTTCTCCCTGGTGAATGCTAGCTTTAAGCATGTCTATGTGTGTGTTTAGATTTGGTCTGGGTTTGGTAATGACTGATTAACCCTGCGTGACCTGCTGCTACAGAGCTGCAGGGAAAAGTCGGCGAAAGCAGAGTGGATAGAGGGGAAAAGCTTGCTTTTTGTGTGCCGTTGCCCAGCCAAAATGCACTCCCTACACTGGGAGCTTTAGGCTGTCATTCCAGCTTTCACCAGTAAATTGCCTCAATAAAACACTGCGCCTCTCTTCAATTAAGCTTTGCGTGGTCCACCAGAGTGCCATAATTAAGACAAATCCCAAAACAGAGAGATGTGAGGCATGGCGGTTGTGTTTTGAGTACTTTTGCTCTTGGTGGTTTGTGCAAACCATCAACATAATCCTTATCACACTATTGTGTGTCTGTAAAGGAAACGACTGTGTTTTAAGGGCTGGTGAGTAAATTAATACATCTCACTTAAAAAACTACTTTAAATATCAACCAGTGCTGCAATGTTTTAGACATAAATAGGGTTTAGTTTGAATTCCTTTTTGGTACTATTTGTACATTTACAAGTTGGAGGAGAAAAAATAGCTCCTGCTAATAATAAATAGCTCATGCACTAAATTGTGCAAAAAGTGCCTATAAAAATCACACCCAATCTGAAGTTTCTTTCACATTGCACCATGAAAATGACAATACAGCTATGGGCCATTTAACGTGTTTGATCAAAGTCAGTTTGCTGTAATGGGCAAAGTTTTAAAAACTAGAATTTGTTGTAATAAATACAAATGTCTGAACTCATAAACAGAGGGACATGTACAGCACTGCACAGTGTGTGATGTTAGTGTACTGAAATCTAATTAATTATCAGATTTTTAATTGTTATTTATGTCTTGGTAGTCTATTGTTATTGTTTAGTTGCCCTCTAGTGCAGTGTTTGCGTCTTACTTTTGTTATTTAACTTCCTTATTCAGAGCCACTTAGAACTGCTGCAATCTTACAATGCTAACTTGTAAGTAATTGTGGGTTAGGTATTTTGCTCAAGCTTGGCAGAGGTGGGATTTGAACCACTGGACCTTCTGCCCCAGAGTTCAATACCTTAACCGCTAGGGTACCACAGTCCCTCCCACTGGTCAGACAAGCCAGTCAACAATGCTGATCAACAAGCAGAGGTGGGAGTTAAAGAGCAGAGAAAGCTCATAACCTTACTGGTCGAGCTCACATTTGGACCTGAAACGGTTCTAACACGGTTGACGTGCTTAGAGACTTTCTGTAAGATACTTGTTTGTGTGGATGACATTCTGCTACTAATTTTAAATAAGATGTAAATGTTGAACCTAAGTCTGTCTATCCTATTATAAGCAGTACTCCTGTTTGTGCCCTCACTACATGTATGTTCTTTCTAACCTATAACCATATAAACTGGTTCATATTTCCTCAGTGAATCTCTGTTTCATCTGGATGATTGTCCATCAGTGCATTTTTGGCTTATGTCAAACTAAAGTATCAGTTGTTTCAAAGGGAAAAACAATCTTGTATTTACATTACAGCAGCTTAAAAAGGCTATGCGACTATGGTAACGTCCAGGCAACGACCTGTTTAACAGAATGTAACGCGTTAAACATTGCATACTTGTAAATGTAATCAAACATTTCCATTATAACCCTTAACATCAAAGCAGTAATAAAATTAACCTTGCAATCAATTATAAACATTTCATTAGACAAAAACCAGACATGGGTAAGTGATCAGCCCCTTTAACGTAATCATTATAATTCATTATCATATGATACACTGAGATACTGGTATCAATCTGACATCAACTGTAGTGGTTTTGATTACTTAAATAAAACCAGCTGTTTATATTCTCAAGGAAACCACTGCTAGTAGTGCATGGTACGGCAAAGATTTCACCACGTCTCGAAAGGTGCTTTTGAAAGGGCTATGGGATAAAGTTCTGAAAAGGTTAAAGGTAGCACTATGGGATAAAGTTCTGAAAAGGTTAAAGGTAGCAGAAAGATAGAAAAATATTTCAGAAGCACTAACATTCCCTCAGTACTTTTCATTTTTAAGAAGTGGAAAATGTATGGTACTGCCAATACCGGGACTAAATCGGGTCGAACTGATTACCTGAGCCAGGAGGATATTGATCAGAGAAGCTATCAAGAGGCCAGTGGCAACTTTAGGGCATGTACGTTATAAGGGCTGAGATTTACACAAAGTAGGTCTGCATGGCAAAAAAAGGGTTTCTGAAAAAGTGAACCAGAGTCTCTATACAGTGTGGTAAAATGTTTTATGGTCAGATGAGGCCAAGACTGAACTTTATGTACCCAAATCCAAAACCAGCAGACCACCCAAAATGCTACTGTGACAGGACCCATATTAGTATTTCCTCACTGGCTACTGGTCATTTGGTCAGGATTGAAGGGAAGATGGTGCAAGTTGCACCCAAATTCCTGAGAAATAAGCACGCCACCAAAAATGGTGCATAGAAGGGTGAATGTTTTTGAGTGGACAAATCAGAACCTGGACCTAAATACAACATGTTAATGGAAGCTCACCATAAAATTTGACTGATCTTGAAAGAAGAATGGGCAAAAACCCAGAGCTACACTGGATGGAGTCCCTTCCCTTAGTGACAGAGGAATAGTGAATTGCAGTATTTCCAGCAGTAGCATTGGCATGGGGTGGTCCATTGGTGGACCTACAAAGAGCACCAATATGTTAGGTGAAGTTGGTAAAATGGCCAGCAATTGATGGAACAACGTACTTAAGGAAACAAGCAACTGGCAAATTCTGAGCTTTAATCTCTAACGAGGGGGGAGGAGCATCTGTGAGAGAGTTGGTGAGCAGATGGGGGCGGTGTTCTTATGAGAAGCATACTTTAATGCCAGTCACATGTAATTTACTTATTTGTTTATTTTACGTTCCCTCCAATCTTCAGTTGTGGGGTTTCAAAATGGGCCTAATTAACACATGCAGACACCCAATCTGCCCTTCTATTTCTCCTTTCTCCTCTTTGTCCAACTCTTGTGCACCAACTTGTGAGGCCAAATTATGGAAGTTGAGAAGTGCAGAATCACCCTAGGCTAATGAGAGATGACAAGATGTTTATGTAACCCTGAAGCCCTTTGAACCAGAAGCAATTAAAGGCCTGGCCCATCTGACCCAGCTCCACCAACTTGTCCTGGGGGAGCAAGTCACTAAACGGGGTGCTTCTGGACGCAACAGCCCCAAATGGGCCCTCTGTCTCAGAGGCACTCCTAACCTAAAGTGACAGCCACTCAGTTTGAGAGGACGCAGACGGTGTCCTGGGACAAGGAAAAATGAGACATGGTGAGAGAGCGAGTGGTGAGCGCAAGAAATATTTACAACAACATACGGTTGCTATTAACGCCTGCCTTAAAATCCACAAAGAAGGATATTTACAGGGGGAATAAATATGCCATGAGTAATAATAAATGAGTATGGGCACAAAGTTTGATGATGCTCAAGCTATTAAAGGACTTTATGGCAAAACCACAACAGCACTGATCACTGCTGTTGAAGATGAGTGCACTGTAATATATTTCACCCTGAAGCTTTGTCATTGTCATTAATTGTCTACAGTGAAGGGTTTCACCACCAAAGCTCATTTTACCAAATGAATAATATTCCTCTTAGGAATTCCATACTTTGCTACTTAAGATGGTAAACTATTTATTGTTCATTATTATGTGTTTAGACGGTTGTACACATAGCGAAAGGGTGAATGAATCAAACACGCTGACAGTTTCACTTAAAGGCGAGTGGACAGTCAACTGGATTAGACGTGAACAAAGCTTTGAATAATAACGGTAATAAATTACAATAAATATATTCACTACAATAACAATGGGGATTATGATGACACTGCTGCTATATTAATAAAAAAAAAAAACCATGATGGCATTACTATAACATGTTTCTTACTATAATAATAGGAATTACTGCTACACCATTAATTATAATTCTGCTATTATAATAAATCATGATAATACATAATAATAATAGTAATAATAATAATAATAATTGATAATATTGGATATATTGGTCATTAAATTT
>JAVSBU010310069.1:0-11278 GCA_033118015.1 Loricariichthys derbyi | reverse complement strand
TATTAAAGCACCTTTTATGTTATCCCACTGTCCTGCGTATGGGTCTCTTTATGTTCAAAGCCTCCAGGGCGTGACATTCACATGTTTTATTTAGACCTTGTCTATTGTTTGCTATGGAAAAAAGATCGTGAATGAATATTTTTTGTCATAGTTTTTGTTAACAAAATTAACACTGATGATAGAGGAGATAAGGCTAATGGGTGGGCGATGAATAGAAAAAAGGGCTCCCACATGTCTGCACAGTTAAAGTGCTATTTTCCTGAGTGGTTTAACTGCCTAGAGTTCAAAACACATCAAGAGACTCTATTAATGCTTTATCTGCACTATAATAGAAATGTCAGCGGGACCCTGATATCAGCCAGTTTAATCTGCCTAACTATATATTGGCTAGGCCCTAATAATAGTGTTCGACCTGATGCAGGTCATTAAGTAAAACAGACGTGTGTTTATCTTTTGTCAATAGAACTGCATTTAGTGATGGTACATACTGTGCCACTTTTTGGAAATAGCCCACTGGAGGAATGACTTGTCCTCCACAACTCTGCAGCGACTCAGCAATGAAAGCAGAAATCTACACAAGAGAAGACCAATGTAAGATCCACATATCTCAACTGCAACAAGCATGAGGACGTTTTGTACCCCATCTGTGGATGTCATTTTGTTCAACATGTCAGCCAGGATGGACAACAGACCCTTAAAAAGCTGCTACAAGCACGAAACATGTGGAAAGCATTGCAGAAAAGAAACAAGCATTTGGGGAAAACATGGCTGGGAGAACTGTCTTGTGGATAAAGCTTCATTAATTCACCTCCAACTCGATTCCACCATGAGAAGTCTGGAACAGTTCTAAGAAATCTGTAGGAACGGAACCTTCACTTCCCTGCAACGGAGGGTTAAGCTCAATTTCTTGCAAATCACTGAGATCTTTAGGCTGTGCACAGCCTGGGAAGAAGAAAGAAAGAAGCAGCAGGTGGAGAAAAAAGAAAACAGGGAGACGAGAAGGGGAAGATGAGGTGTAATTTCAATGACAAGGAATCTGGGGAGGTCACAGGAATCCTTTGTGTGGAGAGGTGAATGACATCACCCTTCAAAGCTGTAATTACTTATGACCTGAACAATAATCCATGACCTCATTGGTGATGACAAGTATTACTTCTAATTATATGTAAAACATAATGGCAGAGCATAATAACAGATCATACCTTATGTCCTTTTGTATGAGCTTTATCAATAATATCTTTGACCTCATCTGCATAGGCAGTAGCAGGGTCTGGGTGGTCTTCCCTGTATTTTCCTCGGTAGATGTCTGGACTCGGAGCCTGAGAAGCACACAGCAGGTGTGTCTAGTCATAAAGGACACTGCTCCCTCATTTTAAGATTAGCTAAAATGTTTGTGGCACAGTAAATTAATCTGAACCTAAAACAAGACTTAAGACTTTTGATCTGTACAAATTACAGTCATCTGCTTAAGAGTCCCACAAAACTCAAATTAACTTAAGAAAAACAAACAAAATTTAGACCTTTTCATTAGAATGTCTTGGGTATGGCCATAAGGGTTTTGCATTTCTGTAGAATATATTCCAATCAATTTCCAATGTTAAACTGAGGTAATTAACCACAAAAGGCATTTCTTCTAAGAATTTTAACCAATATTTATGTTTTTATTAGAGTATTGTGAAAAAATCGTAGGCCTCTATATAATGACCATGATAGTGTTGCCACAATACTAAAATTATGACTCCGATATGATACCTGCCAAAAGTATCTCAATACCAATTCTGAAACAATATTGTGGCAAAAACCTAGAGAAGTAATAGAAGAATAGATGATAGAACATGGAATTTAATATTCTTTGGGTTTTTTTTATTAACAATAACAAAGACAGAATGAAATGGACTATGAATAGGTAATGTACAACATTAATAATTTGATTATTGAAAATAATTCAATTTGAAAGGTAACATTGACATCAAGGCACTTATATGGTGTGCAGCAATCTGATGTCCTCTGTATCCTTGAGTTTTTCGGATTTCTTTTATGTTGTTAACTATGGCTATTAGCAGCCATAACTCTCCATTTTATTTTCTTACTCATCAAGTTTAACGTTCAGGAGAGACAGCAGAGTGCTGTACTTGTAGAAGAGTTCTTCTGTAGAAGTTCTTTTTAAAAACAGTCACTCAACATACCAGTACTAATAAAATGAAGTATACTACTATTTTTAATGGCAAGATATTGCTTAAGACACTTTTCTACTATCAGTATAACACCATACATATAATATATAACATATTGTCAACCATTGGATCCCAAACCCTCAAAACTCTGTTCCCCTTCCTAAAAAGACTAGACTGCTATTTTTGCTATTGCTATACAGTGCCTTGCAAAAGTATTCATACCTCTCAAACGTTTCCACATGTTTTCATGTTACACCCACAAATCTAAATGTATTTTATATATTTTTTGTATAATTTTATTTTGTGTGATAGACCAACACAAAGTAGCAGGTACGTGTGAAGTTCAGAGCCTGAAAATGATACATGGTTTAAAAAATTTCATAAATAAAAATTTGAAAAGTGTGGTGTGCATTTGTATTCAGCCCCCTGTACCCCAATACCCTTATATAAAATCCAGTGTGACCTGAATTAATAAATAGAATCCACCTGTATGCAATTTATTCTCAGTATTACCACAGCTGTTCTTTGAAGCCTCAGATTAGTGATCAAACAGCATCATAAAAACCAAGTTACACACAATATAGGTCAGGGATTGTGAAGTACAGTTCAGTTTTTAAGTGTAAAGCACTGTAAAGTTATAAAAAAATATCGCAAGCTCTGAACATCTCACGGAGCACTGTTCAATTCATCATTACAGTACAATTGCAAACGTACCAAGGCACCAATGTCCACCTAAACTGACAGCCAAGGCAAGGAGAGCAAATAGAGAAACAGCCGAGAGTCCCATGATCAATCTTGATCAGAGTTGATGGGAAGATGGATGGAGCTAAATACAGGGCAATCCTGGAGGAAAACCTGTTAGAGGCTGCAGAAGACTTGAGATTGGGGTGGAGGTTTAACTTCCAGCAAGACAACGACCCTAAACATACAGCCAGAGCTACAATTAAATGGTTTAGATCAAAGCATATTCATGTGTTAGAATGGCCCATTCAAAGTCCAGACCTAAATCCCATTGAGAATCTGTGGCAAGACTTGAAAATCACAGGTCACAGATGCTCTCCAGCCAATCTGACTGAACTTAAGTACTGTGCAAAGAATGGGCAAACATTTCAGCCTCTAGATGTACAAGGCTGGTAGATACACACCCCAAAAGACTTGCAACTGTAACTGCAGCAAATGGTGGTCAATACAAACTACTGCCTCAGGGAGGATGAATACAAATGCACACCACACTTTCCAGATTTTTATTTATTTAAAATCTATCATTTTAAATGTATCATTTTCTTTGCACTTCACACATACTTGCAACAAATAAAATACATTTAAGTTTGTGGGTATACCATGAAAAAAATGTAGAAAAGTTCAAAGGGTATGAATAATTTTGCAAGGTACTGTGTGAAGGGAAGTGTGAGGGGAAGACTTTTTGCACAGTTCTGAAATTTTTACAAGTTCTAAAACACTAAAAAACTCCTATATTAAAGAAACTACACCATTTGCTTTCATAAAAGCCAAAAGAGTCAACAGATTTCCATTAGGATACTGAGGGTTAAGGTAAGGTGAAGGTGTAGAATTATCTAGCTACTGGATAGAGCAACAAATGTGTGTGTGTGTGTGTGTGTGTGTGTGTGTGTGTGTGCGTGCGTGCGTGCGCGTGCGTGCGTGTGTGCGTGCATGCGCGCAACAGCCTGGCACCCTGTGCAACGGTGGTTTCTGATATGTACTCTGTGGGATTCAGTGTGTACTATGGAAAACAAGTGAGTGAGTAATGCTTTTACACAAAAAAAAGATGTGACTGTCATGCTGTGTACCAACCCTGCCTCGGTCGCTTCTGCGAACTACGAATTCCAGCATGCCTCAGGGATCACGTGATTCCGAGCAGCACGTCAGCTGAAAGGACCAGATCACACTCACCTGAATTTTAATGAACCGGGTTATTTAAGCTCGGTTTGCACAGGGTTACTCTGTGAAGTATTGCGCCGATTCCCGTGCCTTTACCGAGCGTTTCATTTTTGCTATTGCATTACTGGTGATTGACTTCTTGCTTGTTATCCTCGACCTCGATTTTGCCTTGCCCTTGTCTGTTGTTTTGTGATTATTCCGGTTTTTACACTACACCTGTTTTTTGACCTCGTTTGTGGATTTGCCCTTTTGCTCCGTACTTGGCTTCTTCGTTGTGTTATTATTAAAGATTTGTTGCTTTTACATCTGCACTTGTCTGCCCATTCTTCCACCATGTTACAGAATACTTTGCCTCGCCATCAGACGGGGATGTAGAAGCTTGTCACCATTCCATCTAAAATCAGGGACAACTACTGGGCCAGCATAGGCAAGCCATATCTCAAGTTCCACAGTCGGTTGCTGGTATCGAGCAGTGTCAGGCAGCTCAGCAACAACAGCTCGCCTAACTTGTGACTAGTGTGAAGGAGCTTGCCAACGATCTGTGGTCTCTGAACATTAAATCCAACCAGACGTCTATGGGCCAGGCTTCAGTGGAACCGAGTGCTGCTTTGTTTCCTGTGAGTAAACCCAAGAAATACAATGGCGATCCTGATACCTGTGTGAGCATTTTGTTGCAGTCCAACCTCTTTTTTAAGAATTCACCAGTTAATTCTGACGAGGCTAAGATTTCATTACTGGTGTCGAGGTTAACCGATAAAGCTCTTCAATGGGCCACCTCTGCCTGGGACAGTTTGAGAGAAGTGACTTATACCAGGTTTATAGAGATGTTTAAGATGCTTTTTGACCACCTGTCTGAGGGCAGAAGTGCTGGTGAACTGTTAGCGTAATTACAGCACGACCCATGGCAGTGTATGCTTTAGAGTTCTGTACTCTAGCCACTGATAGTGGCTGGAATGGGCCGGCACTCTTGGTGATTTTCCGCAACAGACTATGTCAACAGGTGGTCACAGAATTAGCATGTAGAAATGATAATCTCTCTATAGATGAACTTATTGAGATGGCAATGCGGATCGATCATTTACTCAGACGATGCCCCAGTAGAAGTTCCATGCCGGCTAAGTTCAGGCCTCCAAGCTCCAAGACAGTGTCAGTCCCTTCCCCTGAACGCATGCAGTGTGACTCCACACTTCTCTGATGGGGAGCGGAGAACCAGACGTGAGGGAGGAGGGTGCTACTACTGTGTGGCTCACAGACACATCATAGAGGAGTGTCAGGCCTGCCAGGGGTCCATACAAGGCGCCAACTCCTGGAAAGTGCGTGAAGTATTCTATAAGTAAGCTAATGTGGTGAGTGTTCCCACTGAGGGGTTGGTTAAGCATTCCTTCAGGTTGTCGGTAAGAATACTCTGTCCACCTGTGTCTTCTTGCCTTTAAGCACTCATCGACTCTCGAGCAGCGGGAAACTTCGTACACCAAAGAATCGTCAAGCAGCTTAAAATACCCACCGAACCCCTACAGAAAGCATTAGAGATAGCAGCAGTCAACTGAGGACTTGTGGGGCCCGGGAGAATCACTCTGATCACCGCCCCGTGAAACTCGAGGCCAGCCCATGTCATTCAGTTTATACTCGCCTATTTGTGTTACCACATTCGGAGTATCCTATGATCTTGGGACTCCCCTGGTTAGCACAACATAATCCACGGATTTCCTGGAAGGATCAAGAGATCCAGGACTGGTCCGAGATCTATCATCAGAATCGCCGACCTGTAGTACATGTACGGTCCACCTCTGTTGAGAGCCTGGAAACAACCACTACATTGGTCATCCCCCCAGAATATAGTAACCTCCAGGAGGTATTCAGCAAAAGAAAAGCTACCCAGTTGCCTCCTCTTCACACATACGACTGTGCCATTGACCTCATCGAGGGAGCCACTCTCCCCAAAGCACGCATTTACCCCCTCAACCAAGAGAAAGATAGAGCCATGTAGGGATACGTCAATGAGGTCCTGCAACAAGGCTTTATTCAACCATCAACCTCCCCAGTGGCCTCGGCTTTCTTCTTCGTCAAAAAAAGGACAGAGGTCTTCGTCCCTGCATCGATTACCAGAGGCTCAATGAGATTACTAAGAGGTACCCTTATCCATTACCTCTCGTCCCGTCAGCCCTAGAGCAATTGAGAGGAGCTAAATACTTTACTAAGTTGGACCTCCGGAGTGCTTATAACCTTATCAGGATAAGAGAAGGGGACGAATGGAAGACTGCCTTCGTCACAACCAAGGGTCACTACGAATACTGGGTAATGTCGTTTGGTCTATCAGTCGCTCCTTCTGTTTTCCAGTCCTTGATCAACAATGTACTGCAAGACACGATTGGTAAATTTGTCATTGCCTACATTGACGATATCCTAGTTTATTCTCCAGATTTGGATATCCATATTCTACAGGTATGCACCGCACTGAAGCGACTGTTAGAAAACGACCTCTTCGTCAAAGGTGAGAAATGCAAATTTCACCCACAGGCTGTGGCCTTTTTAGGTTGTGTAATCAGTGTCAATGGTATAATTATGGATGACCAGAAAGTGGAGGCAGTCGCCAACTGGCTCATACCCGGCACGGTCAAGGAACTACAGAAATGTTTGGGGTTCACTAATTTCTATAGGTGCTTTATTTGTAATTTCAGTGTGGTAGCAGCTCCTCTCACGGCTCTTTTGCAGGGTTCACCCCGAAGGCTCACGTGGAACCCTCAGGCTGAGGAGGCCTTTAAAACTCTCAAAAGGGCATTTACTCACACCCCCATTCTAAAGCATCCAGACCCGAACCTTCCGTCTGTTGTAGAGGTTGACGCCTCTGAAATTAGGGTAGGTGCAGTGCTCTCGCAGAGGCAAGGCACACCACAAAAGTTGCATCCTATAGCTCTATTCGAGAAAGCTATCACCACCTGAGAGAAACTATGGCATCGGAGATCAGGAGCTCTTGGCAATTAAATTGACCCTACAGGAGTGGTGCCACTGGTTGGAGGGTGCCAACCATCCTTTTCAGGTTCTTACGGACCATAAAAACTTTGAGTATTAAAAAAAAAAAGCCAAGAGGCTCAACCCTAGGCAGGCACGATGGTCCCTAGTCTTTGAAGGTTTCGACTTTAACGTCACTTATAGGCCGGGATCGCGAAAAAATCAAGGCAGACGTGCTATCCAGAAGGTGTCTGGAGGAGGAGAATCCTGGTGGCTCAGAAACTCCTGAAAGTGTTCTGCCTCCCTCAGTCAAGATTTGCAACATCCAGTGGGAGATAAGACGGCGCCATTGAGTGAGCATTAAGGGACAACCCTACACCAAAGCAATGCCCAAGGGGTAAAATATATGTGCACACACCACATCACACAGCACTCATCACGTGGGCACACTCGTCACTCGTGTCTGGACACCCTGGGGAGACTCGCACGCAACAACTAATTAGTAATCGGTATTGGTGGGAGTCGATGAACCAGGACATTCATAGGTTTGTGGCATCGTGTACAGTCTGCACCAAAAATAAGACACCCAAGACTCTACTGGCCGGCAGACTCCTGCCTTTGCCAATATCTGTTCATCCATGGCCACACAGTGGTAGATTTTGTCACAAACCTACCGCTGTCAGACGGGTATACTACAATTCTTACAGTGATCGACCGTTTCTCTAAAGCAGTGAAATTTGTACTGTTTAAGAGTCTACCCACCATGTGGGTAGACAGCTGAGGCCTTATATATGCACGTGTTTCGTAATTTTGTTATTCCTGAGGAAATCCTGTCTGATAGGGGCCCACAATTTACTTCTCGAGTGTGGTCTGGTTTTTTCGAGCATCTTGGGGTCACAATTAGTTTAACATCTGGTTACCACCCCCAATCTAACAGCCAGTGCGAGAGGGAAAATCAGGAACTGGGGAAATTTCTAAGAGTCTTCTGTCATGAGAACCAACAGGATTGGTATAAATACTTGATTTGGGCAGAGATGGCTCAGGACTCACTCACTAATTCTTCCACAGGCATTACCCCATTTCAATGCATTCTAGGTTACCAGCCACCTCTCGCACCTTGGACAGGAGTGGTGACCGATGTCCCAGCCGTGGATGACTGGATGAGCAGAAGCAAAACGGTATAGGAGGCCACACATACTAGAATTGAGGAGGCCATTAAACAGTAGAAAGTTAAAGTCAATCGCCATAGGGCTTGACAACCCCCCCTACCAGCCAGGAGACAGGGTCTGGCTGTCAACCAAAGATTTCAGGTTTGGGGAGGGGAAACGCAAACTGAATGCAAAATATATTGGTCCATTCAAGGTAATCAAGAAAATAAATGAGGTGACATATAGATTGGATCTGCTGTTGCAATACAAGGTATCTAACTCATTTCATGTGTCCCTTCTCAAATCTGTTATTCCAGGTCCCTTAGATGAGGTCTCACCCGAGAGTGACCCTCCAACCCTCTTGGAGGTGGATGGAGGCCCCGGTCTTCGCTGTCCATCAGGTGCTGGACTTGAGATTTAAAGGAGGAATCCTGCAGTACCTTATTGACTGGGAGGGCTATGGACCAGAGGAGCATCGATGGGTCCCAGCTAAAGATATCCTGGACCCGGGCCTCCTAGCGGACTTCCACAGCCAACACCCAGAAAGGCCGGCACCCCGTCCCAGAGGGAGGCCATGCAGGAGGCCCATCGGAGGAGCTCCTGTTGTTAGGGGAGCCATTTCCAGGGGTCGTGGCAGGAGATCCTTACTCATCCAGCACCTAGACAGTCCTGAGAGTCGTCCATCACATACCTTGGATCGGGTTGTTAGTGGTCGTAGCAGGCTTCTTCGTACTTCGACCGTCCCGGACTCTTTGGGGGGGGGTACTGTCATGCTGTGTACCAACCCTGCCTCGGTCGCTTCTGCGAACTACAAATCCCGGCATGCCTCAGGGGACCACGTGAGTCCAAGCAGCACGTCAGCTGAAAGGACCAGATCACGTTCACCTGAGTTTTAATGAGCCGGGTTATTTAAGCTCGATTTGCACAGGGTTACTCTGCAAAGTATTGCGCCGATTCCCGTGCCTTTACAGAGCGTTTCATTTTTGCTATTGCATTACTGGTGATTGACTTCTTGCTTGTTATCCTCGACCTCGATTTTGCCTTGCCCTTGTCTGCTGTTTTGTGATTATTCCGGTTTTGACACTACACCTTTCTTTTTTTACCTCGATTGTGGATTTGCCCTTTTCTCCGTACTTGGCGTCTTCGTTGTGTTATTACTAAAGACCTGTTGCTTTTACATCTGCGCCCGTTTGACCATTCTTCCACCATGTTACAGTGACTTTGCAACCATAACCATGAGAAAGTTAAATGTAAAGATGACGAAATGTAAAAAAGCACAGAAAAATCTAGCCATCACCACTAAATAATTTCTGACAGATGAACTCTTAGGTTGATGGCATCTTTGCAGCAAAACATTCTAGGACACAATGCACATCGCAGTAATTTACAGTAAACAACCTCAGCATGGTAAAAAACAGTTTCAATATAAATGCCTCTAAAATGATAGCATTTTACAATGTGGTAATGCATTTGGTGGCCTATTAAAGTAGCTGTCAGAAGTCCTCCCACTGAACAATCTCTGAAATAGAAACATATGCTTCGTATGGTAACCCTATGATGTGTGTACAGCCAGATGAAAGACTGAAAAAGAGAATGGAGTAGACTATTAAGTCAGTGAATATCTGTGGGTTTGGAGGTTGGTGTGGATGTGTCCTTTCAGCAATTTTAAGCACTTACTACATGCACATGCTGGCTCTGTTCGGAATGGGCCAGCTGGTGAAACTTGTAGGGGCTGATGTCAATAAGTGATGACACATGACCATGATAGGCACTGAAGAAAAAAGCACAAATGAAAGCGTGACATCACTGAATACATAAAGTATTTACTTAGAGACAAACTCTTATCTGAGGTAGGAGTTAGTCATGCTATGTCAATCAATAATTTAAGTTGAAGGGAGCAGAGTATTAACACTTTTTATGTGTAAAATATATAATCAACTAAAGAATTATACATTTTTTTCATAAATATAAGCTAATACAGGTGGCACGGTGCTACAGTGGTTAGCATCGCTGTCTTATAGCTCTGAGATCCCCAGTTCGATTCTGACCCTGGACTAGACCTGTGTAGTGTCTGCATGCCCTTCCTGTACCCGGGTTTTCTCTGGGTACTCTGGTTTCCTCCCACATTCCAAAGACATTTGTGTTAGTTTAATTGGTATTTCCAAAGTGCCCTTAGTGTGTGAGTGTTTGTGTCCTATGATGGATTGGCACCCCATCTAGGTTTGTTTCTGTCTTGCACCCTATTTTGCTGGCTAGCCACCGGCTTTCCTGTGACCATGATTAGGAAAAGCAGATAAGACAATGAATAAATGAATGAATGACCTAAAAAACATCAGAAAGTCCTAAAAGTTGATAATAACCCAAAGTGACAAATATGTTATACTTGGTCATTTATTTATTAAGGGAAAAAGTCCAGTGTTACATCTGTGAGTAGCCAAACTATATTTTGTCTATGCTTTTAGCATCTAGTGTGACCCCATTGTACAGCAATGACTGCAAATAAAAGTAACTGTTGTTCCTGTAACTGTCCTTCACATTCATGAATCCATTTACATTTTCCTTTATTTTCTGGTATAATTCAGAATTCATTATTCCATGAATGATAGAAAGCCATCCTGGCCCATTTACAGCAAAACAAGTCTAATCCATGATATTACCCACATCGTGCTTCATAGATGGGATAAAGCATCCACAAAATGTTTGCCCAATAACCTTCTGGCTTTTTAATGATTATTGCACCAAGACAGGTCAGGCCATTTAATGCTTTAAGAGCAGAGGTCTTAAGAATTATAATAAGAAATAAAAGGCTTATATACATCTAGTTCATGTCTGAATGGCAGAAAATGAGAGAACTGCAGTCTTTAAAGACAGAAAAACAAACATTGTTTCTGCAAAAAATTGTTCTAATTTCTTTTTCATTTTCAGTAAGTGTTTTAGGTTTTATAAAATATACAAATATAAGAATTAATGTACTTTACTGTACAATACTCTATTAAAGTTTTCATATTGTGTTTTAATAAATAGTATTATTTAAAGGTGCTGTCACAGTGCCGAAAAGTGTGCATTGCTGCCGACTTGCGGACAAAAAAATGGGATAATCGCGATACG
>JAVSBU010309958.1:0-11278 GCA_033118015.1 Loricariichthys derbyi | reverse complement strand
CGGCCAATTTGCTCCACCCCTTTCCACCGCAAAAACAACCGGAACTACCGCGAACTTCGGTCTATGTACTACCCGCCAAATAAACCGTCTATGTGTAAACGGGGCTTAACACTGCACTTAAACCAGCACACTTGCATCACTGCGATACTATTTTAAGATGCACTTGCACAGCACATTGGACTTTATGATTGTACTTACTCTGTGACATAGCCCTCTCATACTCTTTTTAATAGATTTATTGTTTATTGATGAGTTTTGCCTACTCGTGCTGCACATATAAGAACATTTTATGGAGTCAGCTGATGTTGCGTTCTGTTCTCAGGCACAGTTAGCGATCACCACTAGTCAAACGAACTGCACTTTGGGTGTCAAACTTGGGCACGGTACAGATCGCCTAGTTTTAGTTCACTCTTGGTTTATAAGAGAAAGTAGGCTAAAGGTATCGCATGTGCCAGTTCCATTTTAATTACATTTTATTTTCTCCCTTTTTAATTTTTTGAGTGCTGTTCATCATTCTGATTTTAGGTGTTCAAATCCTTTTAGTAATGCCCTTACACCATTGTGCCCTGAATTTTGCAAAGAAAACACAAAATCAAACACTTCCTCATCATCGACATGCGTCAGCACCAATCTCATAACAAACACCAAACCAGAGTGGCTGAGCTGAGTTTAAAGCTCTGTACATGAACTGAATACTGAATTAAACTTATGTTTGTGCCGCAGTTGCCATCGTGAGCTGCATGAGTTAAATGTTACTGGTACATAATCAGTTATATGAGTAGGATTGGCTCATCGGTTATGGCCAATCAAGCTCACATTTAGATTTTCAAATGTGCACTCCTGTCTTTATAGGTGAAGTCTGTTTTGATCCCTCAATTCCACGATTCTGTCTGTATTCTACTCATAGGTCTTTACTTTTGAGTTTAGCTAGCATTAACCCTAACATGTATTGGCAAGCCTATTGGCTTGCATTCAGCATTCATACCAAACCGAATCATACTAATTTATTCCCTATAGAGTTCATAGATTAGCCTGATTAACTACTAGAGTGCATTTTTATATTGGCAGATCTTCTCATATTCCTTAAAACTGAACCATAAAAGGCAAAATGGTCAGAGAACATATTACTGCTTACCAGTGGTGTGCAGTTTGAACCCTCCAGATAAGGGGTAACAACAACAGGTGTATGTAAAATATTATATAAATATTTATTTCATGAGTAGCGTAAAATCAAAAACATCATCCAACTCAAAACGCTACTCTACATTTTCTTGGTTGCTATAAAATGCGTACCTGACTGAAAGTGCTACTAATCCATCAAAACTACTCGTTACAATGAGTACTGTCTACGTGTTTGCACGCCCCATCTGATGAAGTGTTTTAAGGTTTCGGTAATAAGTCTACTGACAACTGGACAAGAAATCTGGCCTATCAGAGTTATGATTTTCACTATGGGGCTGGCCCATAGCGATCTGAAGAATGTTCATCATTCATAAATAAACATCACTGTCTATGGAGACTTGCAATAATTCAGCAATGTGAGCCAGGTCTACCTATAAAATAATAGACATTTTTTTTTTTGCAAAGCAGCAGAGGATGGACGTTATCTTCAATTAATGGACTGATGACTTGTGTATATTGTATATTAATGTTTTGGCTGCCTTGGCATACTGTATGCATAAATAAAATGAGTGATCAGACTTTGCTGCAGGGCTGTACTTGTAGCATTTACTTCATTTTCGAACATGTTACAGAGAAAATTAAGCCATTAAAAAAATGGGAAAACATTGTTATGCTCATTCCTACATGCTTCTTTTGTCAGAGCAGACAAAACGCCTAGTTGTAAGTGCATTAGTCATTATAAATTGGCTTTCATAAACATGAACTGAGTACACAGTGAACTTCTGTTAAAAAAAAAAATCTTGAATATTTCTTCCTGTCACATCTCGTTTACTGTCACATCAGAATATATTGTTTTCATATGGAATTTAAAGTAACAGATTAGTAGGAAGTGCTTCAAAGATTCATTCATACATCACACAGTTGAAAATTTAAAGTAATAAGAAGAATTTGGAGCATAAGAGCTAATGCAATGATTAATGTAACCACAGCTCCACCCTGTTGACCTGGTGTCGCTCAGATCAGGACATGCCCTTCAAATCCATCTCTGTGTGTGTGTGTGTGTGTGTGTGTGTGTGTGTGTGTGTGTGTGTGTGTGTGTGTGTGTGTGTGTGTGTGTGTGCACTCCGTTCCTATTGTGCCATGTGATTACCTTTTAACCTGTTGGTTTATGTACCTTGCGGTGACTCATACCGCTCTATTATTGTTATTAGTGTATTATTAGGTATCATGACAGTATCATTTGTAGCTCAACTGCTCGCATTGTGACCAGTGTGTCGAGCATTCCTGAGCATCAGAGCTTAATCTGGCTATTGTGTTTCATTACTGCTCCCTCTTCTTTTCCTGTAACTATCCTGCCTCTTTGCCTTTGGGGGAGACGTTGCTCTGAAGGCACTTGGACTGTAATCCGGTCTTGATAAAATGCTTTCCTTCTCTTACACACATGATTCTGTCAGTGAATTATTAATGGATTCACTCGCAAGACACACATGCTCAACAAGGACCGGGATTAAGTCAGCCTGCAATGATCACATAGCAGTAGCTCTTTCAACCACCAAAACATCTTTCATACATGAAAAAGCTACCAGGCTTAAAATGCCAGTTCCTTCATCCTGTGCTGTAATGAGCCTGTAATGAATCGGCACATGACACGATGGTGACAGCAACCCAAACACAGCCACACATGAAGAGCATAGAGCTTTTACTATATTTAATTCAGAATCCAGTTCATGTGTGTGCAAATCTTTAAAGTGTCACTCGTGTGTGTTTATGAAACAGAAATACGTGCTGATGATGAGGAAGTGCTAGATATCAGTTGTGTTTTAGGGCTACTTAGTAAACTAAATGGTCTCTAGCTATTTAATGAAATAATAATGAGGGAGAAGGTATCTATGTCAGCCATAGCCCTGTCTTCAGCATAGACGTCTTTCACAGTGAGTAAACAAGACTTCAAGCTCACTGTTTGCAATATACGCCTGTTTGTTGACAACAACATAAAGGTGACTTGATTTTTCATTTGGATTACATGTATTTTATTTGGAGATTCGTGAAAAGAAAAGGTTTGTCCTATTACCCCAGTGCACATTTTTATGTTGAGGTCTAAGAAGTTCCCATTAAAAGGAGTGTTCAATATACAGTAATTGTAATCATTCATACATTTTTGCAAATATGATCAACCAAGAAAATTGCAACTCTAAATCATAATACTATTATTTTAATCTGTCAGACATGAAGTGGAAACCAGTGGCCTACAAGCAGAGTCACTTGTTTGGCCCTCTGAAGTTTGTGTATAGAATTGTGCAAAAGTCTTAGGCACTCTATATTTTGCAGTTTATATTTTGCTTCTTTGTTATTTAAGTTTTAGTGATCACTGTACTTTGTAGTTCTATGGTTACAGACTGTATGAAATCTTTTTCTCTACATATATTGTTGATCACCTTTACTCTGTCCTCTAATGGTCAGGACCAGCACAGATGTTGGGGTGGTGTTTTACTGTGTTAGTGGTGTGTTGTTCTGGTATTAGTGGATCAGACACAGTAGTGCTGCTGGAGTTTTTAAACTACTTCAGCATCACTGCCGCACTGAAAAGAGCCCCCCAGCCAAAAAGTTCAGCCACCAGCAGTGTCCTCTGAGCACTGATGAAGGATAAGAGGATGAGTAACACAAACACATAATCCACGGTCTCTGACAGTGCAAATACAATGTGAAGCAATAAGGTCAAATAAAGTGAGTAAACAGTGTTTTAAAACTCTTGCAGCACTGCTGGATCCAATCATACCAGCACAACACACACCGCCACCACATCGTTGACACTGCGGTGCTGAGGATGATCCACCACAGTACCTAATCTGTACTGGTCCAAACCATTAAAGAATAAAGTAAAGTGCGTCAGCAAAGATTACAGAGAAACAGATGTACTACAGTCTTTAATTGTAGAACTACAAAAGGCAGCGATGACGAAAAATTAAAGAATAAGCAGTATATAAACTGAAAAATCTAGAATGCCTAATGCCATGAGCTATTTCTCCAAAAATAAGCTTTAAGGAAAAGATTAAATCTGATGAAAATGGCATGACTGGAATCTAAAGCATTCTAATGATGCAAACTGAATTACATGTATAGTACTAAGCAAAAGTCTTAGGTCACATTAGATTAGATATACTGTTGTTTTAGCAACAGTACAATGACCATACATATTTATTTCACATTCCACAAAGGCTCACTTGTCGAGACATGGACTTCAAGACTTCTGAAGGCATTCTAACTCTGGCACCAGATCATTTAAGTCTTATAAGGTTAAGAGGCCTTCATGGATCAAACTTGTTTGTCTAGCACATATCAGAGATTCTCAATCAGATTGATATCTGGGAAATTTGGAGGCCAAGTCAACACCTTGAACTTTTCTTCATGTTCCTGAAACCATTGCTGTACATTTTGTTGCAATGTGGCAGAACACATTATCCTGCTGAGAAAGGCCACTGCTATTAGGAAATGCCACTAACATGAATGTTTAGGTACGTGTAGTAACAACCACTTCAATGCCAGAACCCAGTTATCCCGGCAGAACACTGCCCAGTGCATCATACTCTTAAATTTTATTCTTTTCACCTGTCAATGGTTAGTTACAGAAGGACTCTCTGCTTATAAAAGCAAAACAACCAAACCAACAACCAAAAAACATTAAACAACGTTATATGTTAAAAAGGGAGGAAAAGCCTGTGGGTAAATGACTACATGCTACTGTTCCTCATCCAAATTCCACGAATGTCTGAGGTGTGCACGTGTGCAAAAAGGTGTGCATAAAGTTTCAGTCAATGGTCATAACTGTATTTAGCATTTCATGACTATTCACTTTCAATAGTCAAAGTTTCAGTTCTGTCTTTGTTGATTAATAAACATTACTTGGAGCACCATAAATCCTATTAAAGACAATTTTGTCTCACTTCCAAAAACCTCTCTCCCAGAAATGGAGCTTAGGGAACCCAGCACACTCTGATGGTCTACGTCTGACGACATGGCTTCCATGCTGACGACATGGCTATGACTTAAGAAGATCCCTACTTCCTCATTATTATCCGCAGTCCAAATTCCTCTAAAATCCCAGAATTTAATCTGATTGCAGTGTTTTCTGTGGATCAAGAGGTTTGGTGAAGCAGTAATGCAACATGGGTTAGTGGGCCGTACTACTGAACGAATCTTACTGAAATACAATCATTGTACTAGGAATATGCATTATGTGTCATCTACAATAATACCTTAATTAGTGTTTTAATGATGTATAAGATTTAATTATTGTTATCAACAAAATACCAATGTATTTTTGGTCAGTGTCACTCACCTCTACTTTGTACTTTGAGTTTTTATGTTTAGTGATGGCAGGGTTGGTTGAACAAAATACATAATATTTAATTACAGCCCTAGTTATTTTTCAGTGATAGTTTAAAAATTTTTTGCAGTTGCTAACAAAATCATCAACAGTTTACCCATCTTTATTTCTGCAACCAATAATGTAGCAGTCTTTTTTGTTAAAAGTTTTCTACTCAGAAGTGAGAAATTCCAAGCTTTAGTCAAACGCACCATAACTTTTTGAATTTGTGGGAAGCAAGTCTCTCCTGCTGCGTGGGAGAAGTATCAGCATGTTGCTACAGCCACAGAAAAGTGAATTCCATTAGCAGTAGTCACGTTACTTAACTGAATCCTTATCTGTAGATAAGGAAGAGAGCCAGCCACTAAAGAGCTTAGTTAACCCAGCTTGGATCAAAGAGAGTGAGGAGAGAGATGCACTAAGAGATCCCCTCACTAACTAAATGCCTGCTCTTATTACCTACCTCGTCTGTTTACTTTCACTTGAAAAATAAGTAAGTAAATAATTTGATTAGAGTGTTATAAGAGCACCTGTTAAACAGGTGTTGACAACATAATACAGCCTATAAATGCCACAACTGAAATCCATGTGCATTGGACTATGAATCCAGCTTCCTCAGCAAGTAATCTAAGAATGTGGTAAGAAGACTGACTGGATTGATTTTTTTCTTTGCTGTGGCAGCACATAGTTGGGTGAGGCGAAAGGCCATGAAGAAATACAAGTCCGATCTATGGAGATCCCACCACGCAGCATAAAGGACTTAAAGGATCTGCTGCTTGGTTCCAGACATCACAGGACACCTTCAGGGGTGTTGTGATATCAATGACTTGAGGATTCAAATAGAAGCCTAAACAATATTAGACAAGTGGTGTTAATGTTAACTGACACCCAGCACTTGGCTCTCTTGCTTAAACTTCTATAAGTTGAGTTGCAGTCTGTGTTCAGATCTGTGCTGAGTTTTTCGTGTTTTTATTTATTGCTCCATCTACACTACAATATTCTTAGTACAAATCAGTCAAATAAGGCTCCTAAGAATGTAAGTCATAACAGCGAATGAATAGGAAAACACAGAGAACCACTCTGCAGTGCCATGATCTCCTGCATATGCTGCGCTTCTAGGTGGCAGCATTTTGCTTTTTTTACTTTTAATATACTATTCTATAAATTACATAAGATTTTCAGCATTTGGTTATAAAATATTCTTTATGTTATTGATTTTGCTCAATTATAGGTTAATGTTTTAAGCATGTTGAAATAAGCTCAGTTCCGCTATGATATTGTATAGACAATATTAAACTCCTTGGTTCATGATATGTTTGAATTATGATGGATTTGTTGGAATGTGTCCCCATCTTAGCACTTGTACAATACAACTCCATTAATGCATATAATGCCTTATACAGTATGGATCTTATTGGGATCTGGAATAGATTAATTTAATTTACATTATTGCTTATTAGAGAAATAAGCTCTGTATTTGTCGTTTATGGTACTTGATGATCCTTCTGGAACAAATTAACGAAGAGCATTTACCTTTATATTTATGTCATTTAGCAGACGCCCTTATTGAGAGCGACTTACAATTGATATGGTCTCATAATCCAAGCAGTTGTGGGTTAAATGTCTTGCTTAAAGACTCAACAGTGAACAGTTTGGGATTTGAACCCTGGACCTTCTGGTCCATAGTCCAGTACCTTAACCGCTAGGTTATGAGCAGTCCTATGTGCACTGAGACAAATCTGTTTGTTTCCTTTGTTGTCCTGCACCAGGCCATGCAGACATGTTCAGTTTGAACAGAACTGTAGTGTATTATAGACTGTGTGGAATTATCTGAGCATTTATAGAGACTTTAGACCAACAATAATTCCTGTCCTCATCAGTTATTGTAATTAAACTTGTTTTTATTAAATGTCATGTTAAAAAAAAAAAAAAAAAAAAAAAAAAAAAAAAAAAAAAAAAAAGAAACCACAGACTAAAATCAAATAAACCTTTTGGTTTCAGTTTTGAGCTCAAATGCATTAGAACGTTTGTTTTCATTTTTGGTCTAGCTTTGGAACTACCATTATTAACACTTTGATAACCAATTAATAAATTGGTAATATTTTCATTTTTGGTCTAAAGTTAGAACTGCCATTATTAACACTTTGATTTTTATTTATATTGATTGATATTTATTTACACTGTTATGTAACATATTCACCACCTGACCACAAGGTACTTATGAGCTGTGTCTGAAATTATTCCCTAATTATCATTTCCTACATTCATCATAGCAAAGCCCCAATGGTCTATTTGACAGGGTTTGTGAGGATTTGTCATAAACAATTTTCAGACACTTTCTTATATTGGTTTGCTCATTAGTGTGCGACAACAGGAGCTTCATATAAATGAAACATAAACACGGTTTATCAACATGCCTGGCACATAAGATAACAGCTTACACATGCTGCTTCTAAAAAATAAAAAAATTTTAAAAAAATAATAAAATAAATACTTTACAGTAAAGATGTATTGTACTGGTTATCTTGACGCTTCGGCAGCAAACAAGTTAAGACATGATGAAAATAATGTTAGTAATTATTAAAAAGTAATAAATGTGCTCTGCTGATGTTTATATAAGGTCCTTGTATAACTGTGTAATGCTTTTAATGGTGAATAGATTCTAAGTTAATTTGCAAATAATACCTGCAATTTAATATCTGCATTGTTGGATCGCACTAATTTTTTTATAAATAATTTAACAACAAATTTATCCCACACACAGAAAATGGAAGTGAAAGAGACCAGGCTATGCCCATCATGGTGCTGTTTCAATTATATGAAATTTTCCATACCGTGAATACCATTATAAATCCAGAAAGAATAAAACAAAAACAGTCCCTACACTCACATGAGACAAAATACACAAACATCTGCAGTTGCCAAACACAGAGGAGCAGGAGCATTTCCTACTGAAATTATTTCTATATAACTATTATTTGTAACTCTTATTATTTCTATATATGTAAAAAATATGCTTAGTGGTACCTGGTGTCTGTGTGAGTTACATTACATCCACCTGTTCAGGAAACATTTATTTCATTGAAAAAGTTTGCCCAGGTATTTCTTTTGTATTGTTGCACATGTTCATTTCCAAATATAGTAATAAATTCATATTTTCTGAACTATAACTGAACTTTTGTCAAATAATTTCCGCTACTTTGGGCCGGCAGTGGCGCAGCAGGTTACTCGCCCTGTAACTGGAGGGTTGCCGGTTCGAGCCCCCATCTGAGCGCGTACTCTCGTTGTGTCCTTGGGCAAGACACTTGACCCACATTGCCTAGTATGAATGTGGTTGTGTGATTGGTGGTGGTTGGAAGGGCCGATGGTGCAAACTGGCAGCCTCGCTTCTGTCAGATGGCCCCAAGGCAGCTGTGGCTACATATTAGCTTACCACCACCAGGTATGGTATGAATGGATAATGCATGTGTAAAGTGCTTTGAGCATCTGGAAAAGCTTTATATAAATCCAATGCATTATTATTATTGTGTAACGTACATCATGGTGTCCAATTTTCAAATTTCCCAAATGGCCATAATAAATAGAATTGTTTTTTACTTTAATCCATATTCAAATATCTTACAGCAGGATATGTGTTTCAAATGGATTACAAGCCTTATAACATGTTTTTGTCATGAAAAACAATTAATTAGTTGGACACCTTGTGATGAATATTACGTTTCTACTCAATTTTCTCCTAAATGGCTGGAGCAAGTAAAATTTTTTCAAGCATTATTTAGGTAGATGAATTACTTTGAAATACTCAAAATATTTGAAAGAAAATAAAAACAAAAACATTCAAACCCCATGTCACACTACTTGTGCCACTAGCATATTTTTACATATACTGTATAACTATTACTCATGTTTTGAAATTTGTACATTACCATTTGAGTACTTTTAAATGGCAATTTTCTTATTAAGTCTCATATATTATTATTATATTATTATTATTACTATTATTATTATTATTATTATTATTTGCTATATTGATTAGTGGAAAATATCCTGGATTTGAGCTCATATTGCCCACCCCTATGCTGGACATATGGCAGAGGGTAAAGAAATGTTGACATAACTTCAGAAAATAAATTAAAATTACTGTGCATTTGGATTGAGCTAGTTTTATGTGGAGAGGTGGGGTTTGGGTACACAACTGATGTGTATTTATCATCAGAACTATTTAAAATTCCAGGTGTTCATATCGAACACTAAGCTAACTGTCTTAGAACTAACATTAACTAATCAAACCAGGTCAATTACATTCTGAAATGTTGGAAAATAATGAATGGGAAAATGATTGACATACTTGTTCTAGAGCTGTGGTTCCCAACCTTTTTTCTTTACAGCTCCCCACGAGTGTCTATGAAAAACTGGGTCCCACAGCCCACACATACACACACAAACTAAAAGAATAAAGTCATTTATTGCAAATATTTATTGGCAAAAAGTAACATAAAATATAGCCCTTTTCTAGTTCCTTTGTGTTCCCTTTATATGCCCCCTTTATTTCATTAATTTTGTTTCTTTTCCTTTATTGTGAAAGTATATTTTAAGTAACTTTATATACAGTTTTTTATCATTGACTGTGTAATTTTAATAGATTTTTGCAAATTGTATTTTCACAAACTCAGAGCACCTCAGAAAAGACAAAGCTTGTGCACCCCCTATGATATTTGGACCTCAGATGGAAACCATGGTTCTAGAGATTGAAGGATATAGACACTCCATGAGATGTCCTGCTCAAAACCCAAACCCATTTACTAGCTGGATACAAATTGTAATTAAAAGTATAATAACAATATATTCCTCTTCTCTCATCATCAAAATAAGCTTGTGTTTTAAAAAGCAGCAAAAGTGGTTATCAGGTAAACAAACCCCTACACGAACCCTTAACAATAATAAGTAAGCTCAAAATAATCACATGCTTTGCAGTCACGACTTAAGCCACATGTTTACAATACCTTCTGTTAATGTAGCATTTAGCCAAAAACATTCACTTTATCACATTTCTTAATGGCCCATAATAACAATAGTTCAAAATATATGCCTTGATAATTAATGGCTCACTTTAAAACATGCAATATCAAGGACTCAAATTATTTTTGATTAACATGTGTGTAAAGGGGGCACCGTTGGTATGCATCGGGAAAACGTTGTGGAGAAGTGTAAAGCAGGGTTAGGTTATAAAAAATCTCAAGCTCTAAACATCTCACATCTCGTTGTTCAATCCATCATCTGGAAATGGAAGGAGTTCCACCTAAACTGACAGCTCAGGCAAGGACAGCACTAATTAGAAAAGCAACCACGAGGTCCATGGTCATTCTGGAGGAACAGCAGAGATCCAATTAGAAACAACTATTAGTTGTGTACTCCACAAATATGGCCTTGATGAAATAGTGGCAAGAAGAAAGTAAGCTATAAGAAGTCCCACTTGCAGTTTGCCACAAACCATGTATGGGACACAGCAAACATGTGGAAGAAGGTGCTCTGGTCAGATGAGACCTGATTATCCAGCGTTTTAAAGAGCAGGGTCCACTCAGAACAGACCTCACGTTGGTCGTCCAAAGAAGCTGAGTGCACATGCTCAGCGTCACATCCAAATGCTGTCTTTGAAAGATAGGCCCAGGAGTGCTGTCAGCAATGCTGCAGAGATTGAAGAGCTGGGGGGTCAGCTTGTCAGTGCTCAGACCATACGCCGCACACTACATCAAATTGGTCTGCATGGCTGTCACCCCAGAAGGAAGCCTCTTC
>JAVSBU010309739.1:0-11279 GCA_033118015.1 Loricariichthys derbyi | reverse complement strand
TGTGTGTGTGTGTGTGTGTGTGTGTGTGTGTGTGTGTGTGTGTGTGTGTGTGTGTGTGTGTGTGTGTGTATTAATGCTATATAACCCTTCCCACTCATTTATAAACTATTACCAGTCCCTTATTAACCTTTTCCACACTTTTATAAACACTAATGTTCTTATTCATATTCTGCACGCTTAAACCTATATACCTTTACATATGAACACTTGGGATCACTGCCAAAATCCGTAGAGAATGCAGAATATTTAGGTGGCATCGTAGGGCTTGCAATAAATTCAGTCTTTAAGGAAAATTTCAAAAAACACAACACCGCAGTGCAATATTATACACAGTGATTAGCGGTAGGAGTGAAGTCGACAAGGTTAGATGCTGAACATGTGCACGCAGTGCTGGATAGAGGACAGACTGATGCTACGGTTATTGAGCCAATCAATGTCCAGGATACACAAGACAATGTTCTGGTTGGTTGCCTTCTATCAATCAGCCAATCGTGTGCCGTATATAACCTCACGTAGGCAAACAAACTTGAGCATTTATCCACAAAAAATATATACTGTAAACAGTGTAAACTGATTTAATATTCTTAATTATTTAATTTTTAAGAATTTTTTTATTTTTAGACAATAATCATAAATACTGCACAAATGCGTATACAGTACCGCAAAATCCCACAATATAGCAAAAATCCATGATAAAGCAATAAATGTAATTTTTAAAAAAGTTCCACGATACAGTGAGGCCGTAAGTGAAACACAATATAGAGAGGGAATACTGTAAATGTTTGTAGTGTGCAACAGGATTCATAGATTGAGAAGAGGTGGTACAGTGCAGTTAGTCTTGTCGATTTTTGAAAAATGGGTCACAATGTTAATGATTGGCAAAAAGGAGCGATTGCACTTGAATGTGCCAAAGGCCATAGTATGAAGGAAGTAACTTAATTTGAACATGTATTGAAATATACAGTCATACAGGTCTAGCAGCAGTGGCAAAAATCCCAGTCTACAGGAAATTCTTGTCAGAATTGTGGCCAAAGATGAAACTGGTGAATAGGGACCGTGAGCATGTTTCACAGCTTGTACATAAAAATCGCTTTGCTTCCAGGCAAGAATTGCTTCTAGAAGTCGACACAGGTCCTTCACAACCAATTTCTGACCGTTCATAATTGGAAATGTTATCTAGTTAGATCAGTTAGTTTCTGTCTGTATGTGAATCGTGCTAGGCGTGGCGTAAATCGAAGATCTCCGGATGATTGAATAATGAACGTTGTTACCCATGTCCAGAAACTTATCTATTCCAATCTGAATTGGAGCTGTTATTTGTGCTTGTGGAGGAATCACATTAAGTACATTTCAGTTACACACAATTGATTTTTTTTAACTCGACTGAGCTTATAATTATTAGAATATCATATTTTAAGGACAGAAATTAATATTTTCTTATTATGAACACTATCCAAGTTGATTAACTATAGATTTTAGAATATGTAAAATTGATAATATTCTATTCTGATGCACTGCAATATAGAGTAACCATGGCAGATTCCTCACTTGCTAACTATATTCAAACTTCAAGAAAATTGTGATCATGAAGGATTATGTATGAGTTTTCTTTTCTGATTGATAATAAATGTATTAAGGTTTATCATGCTTCTGATTACCACACTTTAAGCAAAGCGCTACCATGGTTGTTCACTATCAAATGCGTATTGGAAATGTCCACTATGTTTTAGGCCTGTACTGGTGTCATTTTGATTGAGGGTATTGGATCGTCACATCAGTACTAAGAATATTGCTCTGTGTCACTGACTTTTAAGTGGATAGGAAGTCTCTAACAGTAAAGCTGGTCCTGTAATATTTGCCTTTATAAAATCACTGGTCTGACGATTTTAGGTTGCCTGTTTGCTTAGATTTTAATGAGTTTAATGATACAAGATGCTCTGCATGATCTTTCAGAGCTTTTACTCTTTAAAAATTTGGAGCATGGCTCATTATTAGCACAAGTTGGTGTTCTGTGTATTTATTTTTTTTCTTCCCCCTTCAAATCCTTCGTGTTCTCCTCCTCCTCCTCCTCCTCATAAGGGTCCACTCCAGTCCTCCACTGGGGACGTGCCCATCTCAAATTACAGAATAAAAAGCTTGAGTAGGCTTCAGTTTGTGGTGAGCTGTGAATAAACTGGGCTCTGCTTCCCCTTAATTGGATGCAAAAAAAGCGGGTCGACTGGTGGAAAGGGGGGCTCTTGGGGCTCTCCCTGTCACCATGGCAACCCGCTGTCTTATTTACCTAATGTCATTCACTTTGATTTTCACATCGAGTCTGCCAGCTGAAAGCGGGCCTTGGAGAGACGAGACACAGATCGTACAGGTCTAAATCACAGAGGGTGCAGAATCTTTCGTTAAGCACGTTGTTCATGACGTCATCAGCACTTTAATTAACGATGTTGAAACGCAGCCTTGCGCACCGTGCTTGGTGCATCGGACTGATGTTTCTGGGCTTGTGGTCTGTAGCTTGTCCTACACCTCAGTATTGCTCAGTTAGTCCTGGAGGCCTGTATCTTCTCTCTGTAATGATAGTACCCCATACTGGATTTAGACCAGCGCTCTAAAATAGGGAATGAAATAAGACGCACTTCTTTAGTTATTGCTAATACATTTATGACTGCATTCACCAGCCTGCACTCGCTCTCTCTCTCTCTCTCTCTCTCTCTCTCTCTCTCTCTCTCTCTCTCTCTCTTTTTGATCGCTTTTCTCCTTTCCTTTATTTTGCCCCCCCCCCCCCATTTTTTCTTCTCTCCCCCCCTTCTCTCTCTCTCTTTCTCGAACAGTGGGGATAAAAGCAGCCCGTGCTTGGGTCTGCCTTGCTGCTTCGCTCTTGTCCTCTCCTCCTCCCTCTCTCTGCATCGCTCTCTTTCTTGAAAGAGGAGACTTGCTCTGAACTCGGGGCTTTGATATGATAATGGAGGGGGTGAAGGGAGGACTATGGTTAGAGTGGGGGATGGTTGCTGAATTCCTCTGAGCCCTGCAGTTCTTTTCATTGTTAAGGAAATCTTGTGCTTGAATGTGCATGACCTTCATGTGTGTGATTTAAGATTTGTTAATTAATCTGCTTTAAAACGGGAGGTGCAAAAGAGTGCTCTTGTATTTCTATTTCTTTTAGTTTCTTTTTGTTGGTGTATTTCATTGTGATTCATCCCACACACACACCTTAGTATCTGAACGACTGCTCGCCAGCTCCTTTTTTTTTTTTTTTTTTTTTTTTTTTGTCATATTGTTGTACATAGATTGAGTCATTTTTGATCGTGTTATCATTCTCCTCGGTGCCGCGGCCAGAAATTCATTTCGAGGGCCGGGTTATCGCAGCAACCACAGGCTGTCCATTCATTACCAGTATTTGCTCTGCGGCTGATAAAAAATTGAAATGATTAGTTATCAGAGTCATGCTTGCAAGGTCAGCTTTGCAGCGCAGCTGGCAAATGGAGGTGGACAGATCAGCTCTTCAGCACGCGCAGATGACATGTAACCCAAGGTGGATTCACATCCCATGACTTCTGTATTATGGTCAAATCTTGTTTAGACTTGCCTGTCCTGGTCTTAATTAGGCCACTTGAACACTGGCTGAACACCTAGTTTTCCATTTGTTGTCTCAGCCAGTTCACTCTGTACGACACTTATTCATTCCACAGTTCTCTGCTTCAGTGCCGAGTGTGAAATTGCAAACTTTATGACGGTAAAAGATTATAAAGCTGTTCCTGCTTCTGTTCTGGGAGTCATGCTATTGTGATTTGGACACATTTAGAAATGAATCCTCTTACTCTGTGCTAGACTTTTGGGGGGAAAATGCTGAGCCAGCCTGCGTGTCTTGTTGAAAATAATTTTCTGGGTATCTTGCCAATCAAGTTTAAAAAGTTGCCCATAACAGACGCCTTGTACGAAATGTTTACATCTCATTTATTCCGAAGAGTGTACCCTCGATGAATCCTTGGCAGACAAGTTGTGAAGTTTACTTGGAGAACCAAAAGTATTTTAGTTCCTTGTTTATGAATTAGATGTTTCAGATCTACTCTAGTCTGTTTTACACTAGTTATACTAATTGTTAATCAAATCACACTAATTTGGTTAATATTAAACTGGCTTCATGTGATGGTCCTTCAAATGTTTTCCAGATGAGCTTCATAATTCTGATTCTGCTACTTCATTTGATTGAGAGTGAACATGTCTTGGCTTGTACTGCTTCTGAGCACTGTAATCTGAGCAACTTGACTTAAACAAGATTAAGTCTTGAGGTTTGCCTCCGACTCAGTGAATATGTATAGGATTTCCATTTCCTGAAAACATTCCCTATTTCTCCAGGTGGATTGACTTATAAAGCATTTACCAAGGATTGGCTCCTCTCAGTTTATCAATGCTACCCCCAGCTTGTTTCCATACGAAACACATTTACTCACAATCAGACCTCTTCTACCGTGTCCATAATGAGGAATGTAAATTATTTACCAGCCTTCATGTGAATACTCATCTCCTCATCATCTGGTGTGAGCCAGAGGTTCACTGGGTACACTCTCAGCAGTACTAAAGTGAGCTCGATTACTAAAAGCCCATAATGGTGTATCAGATGTGTCTGCAATACTAGACAAAACAAGGTGCAGACTCCCTATAGGGCACTTTGAGAGTGAATATTGTAGTACTTTATTAACCCCCGATATTGTAGAGATTGCTTATGGGTTCTCAACGCTGTGTGTATAAACATTTTGAAATTAACCCCTAAGTTAACCTGCTTTTACTCTACAAGTTTTCTTTATTCAGCTTTAATTAAACTCTGTAGCCATAACACCATTTTGTGTACAAAGAAAGGCTATGGTATTGCGGACTTTTATTTTTTAGAACATTACATAGTGCTGGTTTAAAATCCCTAATAAAAGATTAAAATGATTGGGATATTAATGACATGTAAAGTTTAATTATTGATATTTTACATAGTTATTATACACTCGCTGTACACTTTATTAGGTACACCTCTTTAACTGCTTAGTTAGGCAGATATCTAATCAGCCAATCACATGGCAACAACTTGGTGCATTTAGGCATATAAACAGGGTCAAGATGACCTGCTGAAGTTCAACTGAACAGCAGGATGGGAAGGAAAGGTGACAAAAACAGTGGTTTTCTTTGTGAAAAGAATTAAATTTTAACATATTTAATTAATATCAAAATAGCACCTTGTATTTAATGAACAAGCTACTATAACATTTAGCAACATAAATGATAAAACAAAAAGCTTCAGGGTGGGGGGGGTGATATGTTAACAATATTATATTGCAGTATTTAAAGATATTTTCACCATTTACAATACGTGATCCCAGACACAATGCATCAGTAGTGACAGATTCTCAAAATTTACTGTTCAAATATTATCCCATACTTGAGTGACTTTTATTGTTATCCAAAGGTCATCTATATTCTTATTCAGCTGTTTTTTGACGCGCTATTTCACCCTGCAGTTTTCGAGATATCGACACGGGACAGACACCGAAACGTGCAGAATTCCCGGGAGACGGTTGCTTGTATACAGATAAGAAATCGCATGTCGCGTTCACAACGAAAACGTGACAGAAATTTCCCAGTGACTTAACATTATGGCCGTAACTCTGACAATTTTTGAGGTAAAAACATCAAATTCAGCATGGACCGTGGGGCACCCTGACCCGGCAATTGATGTCCTGGCATGATCAAGCACGACGGTCACTTTTTACCACAATGTCCGGCCATAGGAAACCCATTGAGCACAATGTTATTTGGTTGTTTTTTGACGCTTAATTTCGCCTGCAGTTTTTGAGATATCGACACGGGACAAACACGGAAACGTGCAGAATTCTCGGGACATGGTTGCTTGTACACAGCTAAGAATTCGCACATCGCATTCACGCGCCATGCGCGAAAACACTAAAAACTTTCAGATTGACTTAACATTACGGCCAAATTCCGACAGCCGTAACTCTGACACTTTTTGAGCTAGAAACATGAAAATCGGCATACATGGACCGTGGGGCACCCTGACCCGGCACTTGCATCGTGGCAAACACACTCGCATTTTCTGCAGGAAATGCACCTCTCTAGTTGAAAATGTGCTTCATTTCATCCAATTAAACAGGAATACTTACACACTTGCAGTTGGTCGGTGTTCTTTAGACTTTGACGATATCCTTGATATGCTCAGAAAAATAAATTTAGATCATGTTTGCAACAAATTATCATATGGCTCACCATTAGTTCAGGGTGCCTATTTAATAACTATACATAAGTGCAAACTGAAATCAGTTTGAATCATATGGGCATTACTAAGTTCTGTATTCTGAATACAAGTTGGTGAAAAGACTGTGGTGTTTGCATTGCTTTATTCATCTGTTTAGGACATCATATGGCCCAGCGTGGTTGTTTTTGCATGACGGGCTGGTTTGAATGTTTGAGACTGCTCATGTATTAAGATTTTCAGTCATCTCTAGGGTTTACAGAGAATGGTTTGAAAAAGAGAACATGTCCAGTAGGTGTCAGTTCTGTATGCAAAATTGCTTTGTTGATGCCAGATATCAATGGAGGAACCACCCGATACATCCAAGGTATTCAGAAGAGCATCTCTGAATGTACATGTCAAATCTTGAAGCAGATATACTACAGCAGTAGAAGCAGGTTTGGGCAATAGACTATTGTTAAAAAAAAAATATCCTGGTCTGATGAGTCTCAATTTGCGCTGTGACAGTTGGATGGTAGGGTCATAATGTTGCATAAACATGAAAGTATGGCTCTGTGGTGGTGAGGGATACCAGCTGATCATTGTTTAAATGCCACAACCTACTTGACTAGCCTCAGGCTACCTGACCATGTCCATCACTTGATGACCACAGTGTACCATCTACTCAAATGGCTCAAATGGACTTGATTCATCAGACATCTTCGGGATGTGGTGGAATGGAAGATTTGCATCATGAATATGCCACTGATAAATCTGCAGAGCTATGCAGTGTTATGCCTATATGGCCAAATCCCTGAGGAGTGTTTTGAGCACCTTTTTGAATCTATGCCACAAAGAATTAAGGCAGTGTTGAAGGCCAAATGGGGTTCAACCCAGTACTGGCAAGATGTACCTGATAAAGTGGCCAGTGAGTGTGGATGTAATTTCTGAAATCGTAGCTTATTTCCATTGGTAATCTATTGCTACTTAAATGGAGCTTTTAGTTTCTTTCTTGTTTTTATTTACATTAACCCTTTTAGTCCTGTCATTACTCTTAACAAAGCAAAAAAAATATTCTGTGCAATAATTCAGTGGAGACACCCAGTGCATAACACATTGAAATTGTGTATTTTATGTCCAAAATCGAATCACCTGAAACAGGTTTTTGCAATAACTGATTTTGTAGCCTGACTCGATTTGGCATGAAGAAGACGGAAACGGTTACACCAAATTTGCGTTTTATACTTTATTTTATGCCCGTTTAACTGTTCTGTCTGCTGCCTCCATTTCCAACGTTCTGGAGCGCACAAAGATTTTCTTGTAGTTTGACATACAAACTTTGCAAAATGTTCTTACTACAGGAATCATTTTCTGCATGCTTTAGGCATCTGTGTTTGGGACATAATGAATGGAGCAGCTGTGCGGGCATGCTTGCATCACCTTGAGTGTACTGTGGGAGTTGAGCATAGTCAAAAGATTCTGATTCTGCACAGTCATATGCCATCACTCGACCACCTTGCAACTCCTTAAATTTGGTTCTCATTCTTTTGATGGGAGAAATTTCTTAGCATTTCTTAGTTTGTTGGGCTTTTGCTGCACTTGCTTAATATCGTATGCAACTCTTTCAAACCAAACATGAGACCAGTCTCTCCTAATAGCTCTCACTCAGTGCAGATCTCCACTATACTGTGTTCTTGGTCCAAATAAGTCATCATAAGAACGTACATTGCTTAGTCAAAGAAAGGTCTCACTAATATTTTGTTGGACCACCTTTAGCTTTTACAGCATGTATTCTCTATGGCATCGTTTCCACAAGCTTCACAAAATGTGTTTTTGTCCAGAGTTGCATAAAAGATCTTGTAATAATGGGAAATTTGGACCAAAGTCTTCTCCAGCACATCCCAAAGATTCTCAGGTCAGGTCTGGACACTCTGGTGGTCAATCCATGTGTGGAAATGATGTCTCGTGCTCCCTGAACCACTCTTTCACAATTTGAGCCTGATGAATCCTGGTATTGGATCATCTTGGAATATGGCTGTACCATCAGGAAAAAAATCCATTGATGGAATAACCTGGTTATTCAGTATATTCAGGTATCAGCTGATCTCATTTTTTTGGACACAATGTTGCTGAACCTAAACCTGACCAACTGCATCAGCAACCCCAGCTCATAGCTCCGCCCCCACAGGTGGTGACACTTTTTGGCCAGACAGTAGATGGAGTGCCAACCAAAAAGAAAACTGAAAACCACTGTGCAGTGCAATACTCACACACAATGCTCGACTGAACATTTTCTTTCACTTTCAATATATTATTCCAATTACGGAAGATATTTAACTTATTATAAACTAAGCTTTGTGTTAATGACTTTGACCAGTTGTAGATTAATGTAAGTGTTTAAGCATGGTTTTTAATACATTCCACTTAGATTGTTGGAACATATTCCCATCGTAAAACGGGGAGTACCTGCACAATACATGTAATGCCTGAGTTTTCTGGGGGTCTGAAACAGGTCACTGAGTTAGACAGCTCACTCCTATTTCCTACACTTTATAACTAGGGGGCTGCCTGGATATATAGTCAGGGTAAAATCCGAGTTGTTTGTAGCAGGCATTTGCACATACAGGTACTCTGGTAAGAGTTCTGTAAAAGTCAATTACTGTGCATGTGTGAAAGGAGCTTTATACACTTCTGATGGAGCCAAATAAGGCCAGCAATCGCATCCACTGGTCTTTTGATATTTCTCACCTATCCTGCATTTCCGTACTCAAAGGGTCTGCTTTTCATTTAAATTCCTAGTCTATAACCATGTGCTTTCAGTTTGTGGGCAGTTGTTAAGCCTTTGTTTCTTTTGCTTTTTTGTTTTCTGTCTTGTCTCCACTTTTGGGCACCGCCTTAAAGTGGAAAATATTTTTTCCAGTGGATTTTCTCCGTATTTCTCATTCTGTGGTTGAAATTTCAGTGCATCTCTATTTAACACTTGTTAACATATCTAAATAATTATCATGAAAAGTTTCTCTATAAAGCAAGTCAGACATCCTCGGTCTGACTTAAATAATTTAATACCAGATTACAATTTTTTTTCCATTTTGATAAATTAAACTTTTATTAGTGTGTAGTTGCAATAAATCATCTTCAGATTTCCAGCAGAGTTCTGCTTGAGCTGGTTGTCAAAGTACTAGCGCTGTCTTGCTCAGCTTCCACTCCTCAGTCAACCACAGGCCTAATTAAGGCTTTTTAATTATTATTCGTTCTTGAGAGAGCTTAATTTGAACCCTCCTGTTAAATTTTATGAGCTGTTGGAAACCAGAGTCTCTTATTTTATGATGCCAAGTCTGCAAGCTCAGTGAGCTGAAAAGTGAGAGCGAGGGAGATACTGAGAAAGATGGCAGCGAAGGTAGACAGATGCAAGAGGGACGTCAGCAAAGTTTGACAGACACGGAGATAAGTGCAAAGGTGGGCACACAGATGACAGCAGAGGTGGTTGAAGTTTACAAATAATTTAGTGCCGCTCACAGGTGATCGAAAGCTCCTTTATTTATGAAACCATTTACAGATAATTTTGCTCGTAGTTGGCTTGTTAAAGGTGAAGTAATTTCAGAAATAGGATATCTGTATTTTAGTCTGATGTGCCAGTTTTACATCTTTTTTGTGCAGATTCTTTATCAACTTGCAAGTAAAGTTTGACTTTTTTTTGTAGTGGAGGGAGCATGGTGCTCTGTGAAACCTTCATACAGGATGCCTACAGACATACAGACCTTTTTTATCCTGCCAAACTTGCTTCTATTGGTACACACTTAACATCAGGTAAACTAAACCCAGCTTGTTATTGGTTAACATTTCTCCTGTTCTCACGTCATTGTTTGTCACATGACTTGCACTATATTTAACCTTTGTTCAAACATGAACCGACCTGCAGTTACCAAGAGCTTGTGCTAGCTACCAACCCAGAAAAATTTACTCAGCAGGTTGATGGTTCACACTTTATATTGGTAACAAAGTATAAAATATAATGTCAGATATAGTCGAAATGTCATAACACGTACCACAATGTTGGTAACAATATAAATGAAACCGTTACCTCTTAATTACTCACTGAATAAGGAGAAACTGCAATATAGAGGTAGAAGGTTCTATTGCTGGTTAGATGATTAAAATACCATGTATTTTACAGATGGAATTCAGATGATGGGAGTTCATAAAACAAGATTTTTCTGTATATTCTTTACATATGTAGTGAGATTTTCTTTTTCCCCCTTAGTCCCAGTATGTTATACAATCAAATTATAAAGGGTAAAAATCTAACACCTCATAGTTAGAGCCGTTATATACCCAGACTGAATAATTCTCAGATTTTGGTTGGTATAAGGCATTTAGAAGAAATAAACGGGGGAAACCCCTTGGAGATTCCTAAGTGGTCAGACGTCCACAATTCATGTGTTAGTTTCCGTCGTCCCGTGACTGGAGCGTGCCGCGAACAGAACATTTAAAAGACATTGTTGGTCTTGTTTTTTGTCAAATACAACAAGTGTGTTTTAGACATGTTCAATAAGTATTTCAAAATAAGCGATAATACATACATATCTGTCAGAATTGCTCGCTATGTCCGTCTTGTTTGGAGTCTTGATCGAAAATAGCATATCACATGATGTTATGGCGTAGCACTCGCTAACGGGAAACAAACGCACGGTATGTTTATAACCAGATTATGTCTAATAAACACAAAATAAATAAATGAATATCATAAGTAATTAGGTGTGTTTTACTCATATGCAACATTTTTATAACATACTGGGACTTTAAGGGGGATAGGGGCAGCGCAGTATGAATTGTATTGATGTAACTTTGCTGTCAAAAACAGATGTTGGTGCTGATATGACATGAAATAAACCAAATACAGAGTTCCCTCACTTATCATGGGGGATCCGTTCCAGACCCACCTGCAATAAGTGAATTTCCATGAAGTAGCGATGCTATGTTTATTGTAGTAGTTATACAGTAAGTACATTATTTTAAGTCTATATAAACTCTTCCCACACTCTTATACATAACCCTT
>JAVSBU010309632.1:0-11280 GCA_033118015.1 Loricariichthys derbyi | reverse complement strand
TTTCAGACTTTCAAAGGCTCTTTTCTGAAAATGTAAAAAATGTCACTTACAACCTTGTGTTGCTCATGGGATGAATATTATGTATAGGTGCTTGTTACGTGCCTGAGGTGCACATGTTTTCTTTCTCTTCTCTCCCTTCTATCTCTTTTACAGGTGGAGATTTGCTAAATCGTAGCTTGAATTGTCTGATTGACCTAACCCAACCTCCAATCAGAGTGCCCGTTGTCTGAAAAGAGGCGGAGTTTTGGTGTATAAATGACCTGCACGGGGTAAGTGGCTAATTGTGCTTGGCTTGTGCTAATACTTGGTTGTTTGTGCTTTGAGAAGCTATTGCTGTTGTTTGCCCTCCTTTGTCTTTGTGTATCTTTATTGTTGCGAACAATCTCAACCTCCTAAACCGTTAAAACACTTTGTGTGGACAGATAAGACTGGGCACGCCTTTACGTTTACACCATGTAGTGTTCTGTTGTATAGACACCCCAGGTAAGGGGCGAGTGCTGTCACTGGATTTTTGGACAGGGAAGATTGGGTTAGGCAGGGTACACCTTTTTGTTATTTTCGCTCCTTTAGCACCGTCCTTTGTCCACCTAAGCTGTTGTTTAGGAAGCGATTTATGTTTATTCATTGTTCATTCTATTCATCCACTTCACTTTATATTGTAGAGTTACACTGTTGTCTGCCAAAAGAGTAAACGTTGTATAATTGGATGGTTATAGTGTGTCTTCCTTCTCACCTTACATGCTTAACTCATGTTACGCCCTTCTCGCCCTAGAGTTTAAAACCAAAGGAGAATGTAATAGTGCAAGAAGGGGATGATGCAAGACATCTGAAAAAAAGATTCAATATAAGAGGGCAACAACACAGCATATCAAAACATGTGCACTGAGACTGTCCTCTCAATGTCAGAGGATCAATCATAAATTCATGGCAAGAAGATTGCTACACATAGTAGTTACATGTATGCAAATATGTATAAATGTTGATCACCTTTATTGGAATGCACCTGTGGTAAATTCAGTGATTGGTCATGACTAGGAAAGGTTGTCTATAAAGTTCCACAGCTAATAATGCATATCAGAGCCATGTGGAGGAAAGAACTGCCTGTAGAGCTCAGAAACAGGATTGTGTGGAGACAAAGATGTGGAGAAGGCCACAAAAATAAATTCTGCAGCATGGAGAGTTCCCGAGAGCACTTCCATAATGCTTAAATGTAAGACGTTTGGAACATCCAGAATTCTTCCTAGAGCTGGCTGTTCCACCAATCTAAGTAATTGGAGGAGAAGGGCCTTGGTAAGAGAGGTGACCAGGAACCCAATCATATGGAAGAAACTGTTCAAAGGTCAACCATCACTGCAGCACTTTACCAATCTTTGCTTTATGGCAGAGTGCCCAGACAGATGTCTCTCCTCATTGAAAGAAACATGAAAGCCCTCCTGAAGTTTGCAAAAAACACCTTAAGGACTCTCCGACTGTGAGAAACAATAAGACTGTGAAATTCTCTGGTTTGATAAAAACCCAAGATTGAATTTTCAGACTCAGTTTTGGCATTATATCTCGAGGAAACCAGACACTGCTCACAAAACCTACCCAATACAATCCCCACAGTGAAGCATGGTGGTGGCAGCATATTGCTGTAGGGTTGTTTTGTCTGGGTCAGAGAGAATGGTCAGGGATGAGGGGAAAGATGAATGGAATAAAGTACAGAGATATTTTCTGGTGTTTAGAGACAGCCTTCCTCGTGCTCGGTGGCTGCGCCGCATTTCGGAAGTACTTAGCGCCATCTGGCTGTGTGGCACCATAGCACAGCCTGATTAGATGCACCTGTGATCAGGTCTATGAATAGGCTGTGGCGGTGCTTCGAACTGGCATTGTGGCTTCTCGTCCGTCATGAGATGTAGCATGCCATTTGAAGCTCTAGATCTATCCGCAGTGGCATGCTATAGTGAAGCTAGTGGTGTACCTAGACTAACCTGTTCTGTTTTCCGTTGTAGATCCTGACTGATCTGGACAGAGGCACGTCCCCGTCCCTTTGAGTGTTTGGCAATGATGAAGGTACCTCATGTCCTTGGTAGTGGGCAGGAGGGGTACGGGTTGGAGCCTGGAGGTATGTGAGGGGCTTAGACAGGGTAGGGAAAGGATGATTTCCCCTGTTTCATGGAGGCACTCCCTGCGGCCCCTTGGCTGGTTGGTTGTGCACTCTGCTTCCGTAAAACATTCCAGTGGTAGGTGCGCCAAGGGAGAGGTGCCTGGTTGCCCCGGATCTCATGGCATGGTGTTGCCAGTGTTTGGGATGTGTCCTTTAGGGTCCCTTACACCCTAGCTTCCGCTGATCCCCATGGGTCAGCCGGCTATGGCTGTTTTTGGTTAGTTCTTGTTCCGGTCTTCTGTTCTTTATCTGGTTTTGTTTAAATAAAGTATTGTTGTTATTTTACGCTGTCCTGCTTGTGGGTCTTTTGTGTTAAATCCCCCAATCGTGACACAGAGAGATCAGGACCTGGACTACATGTTCACCTTCCAACAAGGCAATGACCCCAAGTACACAGCCAAGACAACACATAAGTGGTTTAGGGACAACTCTGTGAATGTATTTGAGTGGCCCTGCCAGAGCCCCAACATGAACCCAATCAAACATCTCCAGAGAGACCCGAGAATGGCCGTCTACTGACAGTCCTCATCCAACTGGCAGAGCTTGAAAGAATCTACAGAGAAGAATGGCAGAAAAAGGTCTGTACACTTAAATATTAATTATTGTCAAATATTAATTCCCCCATACATCCACTGCAGTTGTCATAGGATAAGAACAGTTTTGGATATGTTATCAGTTTCAAAATGCTATACAAAACCACAGCTATATATTTATTTATTTATTTTTACCAGGTCTTGGTCCTGACTTATTAGTAATATCCAGCAGAGGACGTACATGAGGTGCAGTTCATCTGCCACATCAATCCCATAAAGAAGCTAGCTCACTCGCCTTCTCCTGTTCACCTTAGTCTGAGGCGTTATAGGTCTGGATAGGTCTGAGAACTGTACCAGCCTTTCTTCAACATAAACTGATCTGCTCAAATTTTCAAACCAACTCCTGCCGAAATAATTCTATTAAAGCTGAATATAAAGTTGTTTCATTAAGACTGATCTGCAGGCTGCTGTTAGAGATAAAGGATCAGATAGTTTAGCCATCATTTACAGTTTAAAAACAGGTTATCAGGGGTCACTATCATAAGCACAGCAGCCATAGCCATCACTGTTCACCTTAATCAAATCAAGGCTTTCTCTTTATTCGTCTCCATCGATCTAGCTGTTCTATTGCTTTTTTCTGTTTTCTCTGTCTCTATTTCTTGGTGCCATAAACAATTATGCCAGCTAAAAAATCTAAAGACTAAACATTTTTTAATGTCAGGCAGATCCCCTTTCCTCGGGTTCATAAATAGTTAATTATAACAAAATTCAGATTCTTCCAAAGTCCTGGCAAACACAGACCTGTGCACAGAGGGCTGTACTATCTGCCTGCTGTCCTGTAGCTCATGTGCATGTATTGTTGTGATTTCTACTTGTGAAGTTGCAAACGCTTTTTTGTCTGTGACGTGTCTCGTTGTTTAGGCAGAGAAAGGAGAAAATAAGGAACAGCTGTTATGCAGGTCGAAACACAAAATTGGCTCCACATGTAGTAAACTATGGAAAAAACAGCCTGCAAACAGGCCTAATTTATGCCATTTAGCCAGCCTGATGTCCCAGGATGAAGGACACAAAAGAAAGGAGGCGGGATACTGTTATTTGATCTGATTTGGCTTGACTGTGGCCCTCCATGGTCTGTCAATAATGCATCAGGTGTCTGCCTTACCTGAGAGAGCTGACAGGTCCACCTGGTTGGTATGGAGACAGACTGCAGGCCCTTAGGGGACAATGAGTGCATAGTGAGTTTAGTCCCTTATCAGTGTGTCTGTCTAGGTATTTTTGTATGTGTGTGAGAGAGAGAGAATACTCGTGAGTGTGACATACATTAACTTTGGACCTTGTGATACAGACTGTAATATTCTCTAGGCTTATATTACAGTTACATTAGAGAAAGACTGATGGGCATGTGGTAAGAGATACGCTCATGTCTGTTTGGGTTTCTTATTACGGTTATTTAGAGTTGTGTCAAGCACAGGAGCTGAATCCAAACTGGAGAGGCTCCAAAGTGTACAAAAGGCTTTAGCATGGTGAAGATAGTTGGGCTTGTCGAGACACGTCACTCAGCCAGTGTCAACATGGATTGCTGTGAATTTGCGAGGAAAGTAGTGTTGCTTATGAACCCGTGCCTCTAGTTCAGCAAGTTAAGCCTGTGTTACAGTAAAAACAGCTACAACTCAAAGTGATGAGGATGTCATAATACTAAAGTCTGACTTCAAAATATGTTATTGCAATGGCATAATTTTTGCAGGACACCAGTTCATGTAAATAGGTTGTACAATTTTCCACACATCATTTTTATTAAATGCCAGCTTAGCTGACTGAAGATAATGGAACAAGATTTCTTGTAAGGTATTTTTTTTGTAACAACGCTGCACTCTTCTGTGATGTATTTGAGTCACTTTGGTGTGGCATGGAATCATCTAATTTACACTTTTGGGAATATCCCTCACCTCACTCAAACATCAACCCTTATAAATTGTTGTACATGTTTATAGAATGATACAAAGCTGTGTTATTATAATGTAATTTTAAATATGGTGTAATGCAATCTTCCTATTTAAATGACATTATTTGCAGGACTGTGGTAGCCTAGCGGTTAAGGTGTTGGACTATGGACCACAAAGTTTAGGGTTCAAATCCCACCTCTGCCAATGTGCCCCTATTGGGTTCTTGAGCAAGGCCCTTAACCCACAACTAAATCAACTGTAAGTTGCTCTGAATAAGTACATCTGGTAAATGTATTACTCCATTGAAAATTCAGTTTAGTTTTAATTTTGTAGATTTGTTTTTACTTTAGTTAGATGGAGTGGATGGCTTTACTTTGTTGGAGAGGTTGGAATGCAGGAATACACCCTGAATATTGTGTAACATCATCTGGGTGATAGAAAATTCAGGTGTCAACAAGGCAACACTGAATACTATGCTGAATTACTGCATTTTTCCTGAAAAGTATAGCTTAAATTCTTTATTAGTTTTAGTTTAAGAAGTGGTATCAGTCATTTAAAGCCAGTCAGTAGTGTGCTACATACAGTGTCCTTTGTGGACTTTACAGCCATCTAGTAATGGGCAAGGCTTTCCTGTGAAATCATTGTTTTTAGAGTTGTTATTTATTACGACATGTGTTTTGTGAGCTAAGGTAAAAGTGAAAGAAGATGTAGACTCCATATATCTAGGGTTACAATATCTTCATTTCAGTATGTGGCAGACGCCACCTAAAATTTCTCCTTTCACAGTCATGCTGTGTCATTCTATTATAACTACAAAGTTATTCTACTTTGTAGATTCACTGTCAGTTAACCGTGGAAAACTAATTATTATTTGATTTGATTTTGACAACATTGTTAGTTGAAAATGGTTTGTGAGTAAAGACTCTTTTGTTTTATTGTTTACCTCTGCAAAAATTTACTCCTGCGTTCTTGGTGACAACAGGGTCACAACATTTGGCAGTGTTTTCCTGTTGTCAAGGAACTGACCAAAATCAGTTACGTAAAAGAAGAAAAGGCAGATAAAACCAGAAGGTAGTGCTACTCCACAGCTTTATGGTGTAACAGTAATGAAAGGTGTTTTTGACAAAAAGCCTCAAGTGCAAACAGGAACCAAGAGTACTCAGGTTATATTTTCTGTCATTTCCAATAACATCATAGATGATTAAAAATGATTGTAGTGGGAACAATAAAAGCACATGCATAATTTTAGCACTAAGGTGTGGCATCATTGAAATGTTTTTATTGATATTATATTATGTGATCAGCTATTTGATTACTCATGCTATGCATTGCTTCAGTAAGTTACAGATGAATAGGCTCAATGAGCAATGACTTTTATTAATCATTTTATTAATAATATGGATTTTCATTAATAATTATTGCAATTTTCAAAGTACAATGAAATAAAAATCACATTGTTATTTTGAATTTAAAAGCCATATGATGCTGGCACCTCTTATGATTATCAAACCTGCATTTTTAATATGTGTGTATTTTCTCTTTTTCTGTATGTTAAACGTGATAAATTTACCTTTAAGAGAGACCCACTTGCATTCATGGATCAGTTAAAATGTAGATGAACACGGGGCATCAAAAAAAGTTACTTCATGCAAGAGCAGTTTTCTTCATCTCAATGCAATCAAGCAATAAATAGGTGTGCACCAACTCAACAGTGTTTTATAGCATGGTAAATTACATTATAACTGTGTCTTAGGTCATTGATTTAAATTATATTCCATTAAGGTTATGATGCCTTTGTTTGTACGTGGATGATATGATGCTACAATGCATAATAGAAACTGAATGATAATCTAAGTTGTAAATCCAAGTCATAAACAACAAGTTCAATACTGCCTGAGTCTGCAGTCAACCAGATGTCATAGTCAATCTAGTAACTCCCCGTGGGACGGTGGTTTATTTATAATTTGAATATGGACTCTAACAATTTTTTTTTACTTTTTCACTTGATTGTAGCAACTTGTGGTTAACAATGCAGAAAAAAGTCAGTTAATACATGGTTAAGTAGATAGATTTTCTTATTTTAATACAGAATTTAAGTACAATAAATTGTTTCATTTGATGCTGTAGACCAACACTTAAAATATTAAATGAAATTTATATTAATTAATGTTTGGTTACAATAAATGTGAAAAATATTTACTTTTTTCTATAGGCATCCATGTTTTCCTGAGTGTAGAAAAGTTTAGAAATGCATTTGGGCCTAAAAATCTTGAATATCATCTTAAAAATAAATTTTCAGTACAGTGGAATTGACTATGAGTCCCGTGAATCCAAAATGGCAACACACAGAAACCTATACTGCCTGGCAGACAATATGGCTGTCCATAATGGAGTGAATAGTGGTTAATTCTAACAGATTTCTACAATTAATACCAATACCTGGGACCTGATAGTACCATTCTGGACCATGTAGCTTGGTATCCACGGCCAGCAATAAAAGCAAAGGTCCAGTTTTCAGGAACCAAGTGTTCTTATACTTTCATTCATTATCTTGTCCACTTTATTTTAATTCCCATTCCTTTGTACTGCAGCTGCGACTATTGTAATTCTCTTCTGTATGGTCTTCCTTCAAATTCCATAAAAATCTTACAATACATTCAAAACTCTGCTGCTAGGATTCTTACTCAAACAAAAAAAATTTGACATCACACCTGTTTTATCCCAACTGCATTGTGTCCCGGTCCACAAATGCATCCAGTATAAGATTTTATTACTAACTTTCAAATCCCTCAAGTGGTCTTGCTCCCCAATATCTCTGCAATATAGTCCAACGCTACACTCCAACCCGGTCGCTGTGTTCCACTGACTCCAATCTCCTTGCTCTCCCTAGGTTCAGGATTTCTTCCATCGGTGGGAGATCCTTTGCGGTGGCAGCTCCCACCCTTTGGAACTCTCGTCCACTAACTGTTAGGTCTGCTTCAACTCTTTAAGAATTTAAATATCTTCTAAAAACTTTCCTATTTTCATCCTAGCTCTTTTGTGTCTACCTGTCGTAATGTATTTGTGTCTTATGTTGTGTAACTTTTGTTTTGCTCGTTGTTCTATTTGTTGTAAAGTGGCCTTGGGTGTTAGAAAGGCACTATATAAATTAAACGCATCTTTGCAGGAGGGGTGGTACCAGACGACCCTGCTGGACGCTTCTGCCGAGGGGCTACCGCCAGAGTGGCCTTGCCACCAGTTGTGGTCATGTAGCATGCCATGGTAGTTGAGAGGTGGGGCGGTACAGATCCACAGATAGGCGACGCGAGGAGCATGTAGCATCTTACTAAAAGCCTTGATGGTGGTGTATTAAGAATAAGCCTTGACGGCAGCATATAAAAAATGAGCCTTGACGGCAGCATATTAACAATGAGCTTTGAAGACAGCGTATTAATAAAAAGCCTTGACAGTGGTGTATAAAAAATGAGCCTTGATGGTGGTGTATTAACAATAAGCCTTGATGGCAGCATATAAAAAATGAGCCTTGATGGTGGTGTATTAACAATAAGCCTTGAAGGTGGCGTATAAAAAATGAGCCTTGTTGGTGGTGTATTAACAATAAGCCTTGACGGCAGCATATAAAAAATGAGCCTTGTTGGTAGTGTATTAACAATAAGCCTTGACGGCGGCGTATAAAAAATGAGTCTTGATGGTGATGCATTAACAATAAGCCTTGACGGTGGCGTATAAAAAATGAGCCTTGTTGGTGGTGTATTAACAATAAGCCTTGATGGCAGCATATAAAAAATGAGCCATGTTGGTAGTGTATTAACAATAAGCCTTGACGGCGGCATATAAAAAATGAGCCTTGATGGTTTTGTATTAACAATAAGCCTTGACGGCAGCATATAAACAATGAGCCTTGATGGCAGCGTATTAACAATAAGCCTTGACGGCGGCGTATAAAAAAATGAGCCTTGATGGTGGTGTATTAACAATAAGCCTTGACAGCGGCGTGTAAAAAAATGAGCCTTGATGGTTTTGTATTAACAATAAGCCTTGACGGCAGCGTATTAACAATAAGCCTTGACGGCGGCGTATAAAAAAATGAGCCTTGTTGGTGGTGTATTAACAATAAGCCTTGACAGCAGCGTATAAAAAATGAGCCTTGATGGTTTTGTATTAACAATAAGCCTTGACGGCAGCATATAAACAATGAGCTTTGAAGGCACTGTGTTAACAATAAGCCTTGCTTAATAAGCATGACTTGGGTGTTTAGGGATGCTGTCTTGCTGCATGACCAACATTCTCTTGAGCTTCAGTTACCAAACAAATATCATGTTATTTTCCTTTAGAATTTGCCGGTATAATTTAGAATTTATTGTTTCATCAGTCATGGTAAGTCACCCCGACCATGCAACAAAACAGGCCATGATACTCTAGATGGGCAATAGGTTCTTTCACTAGAATGCAGTTTTTCTTTCTCCAGCTATGATGCTTCTCATTTAAACCAAAACGTTTTGTTTTGTTCTCCCTGTCCACAAAATGAAAAGAAAAAAAAATTAAAAAAAGAAAAGAAAACATTCACAAGAAAACATTCACCACACCATTACACCAACTCCACCAGATTGGACTGTTGACATGGGTCGATGGATTCATACTTTTGGTACCCTACCATCTTAATGCCTCAGCAGCAAGAATGGGTTGCATTTCTAGAATATGGAAATTTCAAGTAAGCACAGTATGATATGCATTTCACATATCCAAAAATATGATATAATGATGAATAATGATACTGGTTTATTGATGCCTTAAGGACAGACTTGAATTAAAAATGACTCATGCTTATGCATGTCCTGTACTATAGAACATATTCAAGTGTGGTGTTGGCCAACACAGAATAGCTAAAATAACATGTCACAAATAATAAGATGGAGAGCCTTTTCTAGGAAATTGTGTTTATATTTTCCTCTAACTAATCAATCTGTAAATGGCCACTCCCTAAACCGCAACTCTAGATGGCCCAATTTTTGAATTTTCAAATATAGCCCATAAACTGCGACCAAGCATAGTGCCAATGGAAACAAAACTCAAAGTGGCTGTGTTTATATGAGCAGCTGATATCTTTGAAAGTAACTCCAATCTGGGAAAGGAAAACAAAGATAAGATAGAATTTAAGTAGACCTAAACCAGTTTCCAGAACCACATGTGGCAACATTCCAAAGTAGTTTCTGAAAAACACCTGTAGGTTTGTTAGAAGATCTGGCTCTTGGCAGTAGCTTGCTCATTATGGGATTTTAGCACAGCATAACAATTCATCACAAAGTGACAAACATAAACAGAGAGTAACCTAAATAATTAACCTTGATATGAGATTAATTAACTTAATGGTTGTTCATCTTTAAAAGGTTTGCTGTGTCCTGTAGTAGAAATGTTTATGCTAGTAGTCTAGAATTTGCAGATGCTGTGGGTAAGAACATGTGCAGACTTATCGCAGAAGGTCACATTTTCATGCATTGCTACTGTATTGTATCCATACAAATCCAAATAAAACTATTCCAGAACCATGGACTGTAAAAATAAAAGGGATCAAGCCTTCATTTTCCTATGAAGGATGTTAAACATGTACATGGATTAACTGAGTGGAGTCATTGTGTCCAACAGTAGAGAACATGGCACTGATCTCCAGCTGTGCACACTGTACTTTGTATTTTAGCAGGATATAACACAAGCAGAAAAGTCACAAATCTTAAAAACTTGGTGTTATCGTTACAATATCACCCTGTCAAGCTTACATTCAGATGGCACCCCTCAGAAGAACCACCTCTATGGCAATACTTCCAGAGAGGGAGTGGGGGGAAGACGGAGGATTCTTGCCCAAGAAGAGGGCTTGATCATGGGCATGGAACCTCGGCCACCTGGGGGTCCCAGTATGGAGGTCCTGAAGGCATCCGCTCGTGGTTCCTGCTCCACGGAGGAACCCACGTGGAAGGCAGAGAGAACCTCTCCTAAGGATGAGGGTTCGAGGCTTGATGTACTGATTATGAATGTATACTTCACTGCAATAAGGGCATCTGGTATGTAGAGAAAAATGTTCTAATTTCAAGTTATGCCTTTTTCACCTGTCAGCCATCCTGTCCAAAGTCTTTTCTAAATAAGAAAATGTTACAAGCATTGCACGAATAACCTTCAATATGACACATTTCTGTTTTTCACATTCAAATTTGAGTAGTCCATTAAAAGTAATTGAAGTTCAAAGACATTACTAAAACCTCTGATGGATTATCTGAAAATATGACAAGCGTCTGCACATGCATTGATTAATTTGGCAGAATTTTAATTAATATGAAACCCATGTTTAAAACCCCAAATCAGAAAACTACAATAAATAAATAAATAATCCACAAGTAAACAAACAAAATATGCAGTGTCTTACATTTCTATTGACTTTAATTAAAGAAACAGCCAAGATTCCTATGATCCCTCTGGAGGAGCTGCAGAGATCCACAGCTCAGGTGGGAGAATCTGTCCACAGGACAACTATGGTGGCTTGCTTTCTTTTTGCAATTCTTCCATAAAGGTCAGATTTGTGGAGTACATGACTAATGCCTAGTTCACACATACACGGTTGCGGCCGAGTTAACCGAGATTTGGCTTACTGAAACTTCCGAATTGTATC
>JAVSBU010309411.1:0-11282 GCA_033118015.1 Loricariichthys derbyi | reverse complement strand
CCCCCCCCCCACACACACACACACACACACACACACACACACACACACACACACACACACACACACACACACACACATGGTGGATGGGATGCCACCACATCATACCTGGGGATGATCCCCCTCGCCCTCAGACACAACTAAAAACAGGCATATACATGTGATGAGGGCTACAATGTGACTCGAACCCAGAGCTGCCATATCTACTGATTGCCTTAACATGTAAAATAATAATAAAAGCTAGTTTTAAAAGCATGAAACATTTCAGCTCAGCCTTTTATCCTGGTATTTCCTCTCCTGTAATTAGTGCAGCATGTTTTTTATTTAAGTTTTACTTTTTTTTTCAGGGGGTTGTACATATTTCTCAAGGCGTATGTGACATTACATGTGTTTATTATGGGATGTAATTGAATTAAAGTGCTCGACAAGTTCCTGCCATACTCACGCCACTCTGATAGATTACAAATGAAATGGTCAGGAAGTCCAAGTTTCCCCTTTTTTCAACAAAAACAGGCTAAACTTAAAAAAAGCTATTTTATATTAGAGACTTTAGTGTTTTAGGAGCAGGGAAAGTGAGATCTTCCTCGTTCTTTGAGGATTATTGCTCCTCTCAGTTTGTACTTGTACCTGAGGATGAGGATTTATTAGATTTATTATGAGTTTTTGGTATTAAAGGCCCTAGATACAAATTCTATGGGTTCTGTAAATATTAGAAACCCACAGAGCACTAGCTTTGACCCTTGGCTTGTAATGATGTACCAAGGGCTGAATCTACAGTAACTACCCAGGACTGCATGTTTGATTTTACCCTCACAGTCCAGCAGAGCCTGGCAAAACCTCAGTAAAAAGCAAGGTTTCCTGTAACTGCTGTTCACAAGGACCATTACATCATTTTGGGATTTCTTGCATCAACAGATTTTTTTTGCATTTAATCCTGGTGAGAGATGTGCCCTGGCCATGTTACCAATCCACTGCAGAGTTTGCAGGTGTGGTTGTTGAAGCCAGGGGGGTGATACCCCTCCTTCAGTGATGGCACAGTGTTTAAACCACTGAACGGAGCAGACGGTTGGTGACTCTATTGGCACTGCCTTGCCCTTAACACCTTGCATTTCTTGAATTGTGAGTTGTGAGTTGCTCTGGAAAAGGGCATCTGCTAAACGCCATACTCATACCTGAGCCATGTGGGCATTCCTTCCAGAGGATATACACAAATAATTCTTAACTTCAGTCTACAGTTTCAGGTTATGCTCCTATAACACTAAAACATTCATGTTCATTATTCCACTGTACATTTCAGGTCTGCAACACATATAAAAAAAAACTTGGGACGGGGCAATTTAGGGCTAGTAATGAGATAAAAAATTACATGCAAACAGGTGATTATAATTATGATTTGGTCCAAAAGCATCATCCAGAAAAGGCTGAGTCTTTGAAGAGCAGAGATGGGCAGAGGATCTCCAGTTTATCACCAAATGTGTGAGAAAATTATTTAAATGTTTAAAGCAATTGTCATGATCCATGTATCCAGGGAATGAGGATCTAAGTGCTGGGGGTAAGCCAATCCACCTACACGCAGTGGGGTGAGTGCAACCTGGTGGGTACGGGCAGTAGTGTCCTCGGGGAAGCACTGAGCCGACTTTATCTATGCGCTCTGTCATTACCTTGGACCTCTTGGTCCTACACTGCCTTCCCCACTTTGCAGAAGGGGTACTACCAGCTAACCCTGCCAGGCGCTTGCACCGAGGAGCTACTGGCATGGTGGGCTTGCTTGGAGTCATGGGTATTGGTCATGAGGGGCTTAAGATGGAAGACACTGGGTGCAGAGAGTGAGCCTTAAATGGTAGCGAGTAACCAATGGGCCTGAATTGCAATGTACTAACAGAGGAGCCTTAAACGGCAGTATATAAACAAAGGGGCCTGAACATCAGCATATAAACAAAAGGGCATAGCTTGTATTGCTATTGGTAAAGCCTAAATGGCAAAGACATGAGAGGCATGTGAGGCATAGTGTATGATGCTATCAGTAAAGCCTAAAGGGCAAAATAGCACATAACTATTTAAGGACGTAGGAGTGGATATAATGTACAAAAGAGGTCGACGATCACGCCGATTCCAGGTGTTTCTCATCGGCGCACCCATTGCGTGCTGTGAGTTGTAGTTCCTGGGTTTGTGACAATACCCCCTGACAGACAGCTCCTGATGTCCCCATGCCAGCTACCCGGTTAGCCTGGAACTTCCTGATTAGTCCAGGGTCTAAGATGTTAAGGGCTGGGACCCACGAGAGTTCCGTAGGACCATACCCCTCCCAGTCGACGAGGTACTGAAGGCTGCCTTGGACCCAGTGGGAGTCTAAGATCTGGCATATAGTGTAACAGGGTGGGGGCCCAGCAGCCAGGCTCTCTGTGCTGGGGCTTGGCAGAGAAATGGATTGGGCTAAGATACGTGGAATGTGAGATGTACTTTTAAGGTCAAGCTTGTACGTGACTGGATTGATTCGCTTGCACCACCTTGAAGGGCCCCATATATCTTGCTGCCAGTTTGCCATAGGTCCCCCTAAGGCTCAAGTCCCACAACAACCAAACCCACTAGCAAAGATGGAAGATGGAGTGGGCCTCACTGGCTCTCTTGAGGGCTACCTGCATTCTCCTCCATGTTTCTCAGCACCACTGTAAATAGCATGCAGCCGAAGGTACCACCACCTGCTCTTCTGACCAAAATCAGCTGATGAATTGGAGACCCCTATCAGATAAGAGGTCTCGTGGGAACCCATGGACCCAGGTTATGTGGAGGAGGATCTCCTTGGCTGTGGGGAGCTTAGGCAGTGCAATGAAATTGACTGCATTTGAGAAGTGATTCACTACAACTAGGATACCCATGTTGCCTCTCAATGGGGGCAGCCACGTGACAAAGTCCAGGGCAATGTCTGACCACTGCCAGCTGGGAATCAGGAGTGGGTGTAGGAGGCCTGCTGGGTGCTCCCTAGAGGCCTTGTTGGTGGTGGAGATCTAGCACTGGGCAACAAAGCACCTTACTGCCTTGGTCATCCCAGGCCACCAGAAGCACCACCACAGGATGTTGGTGGTCCCCGAGACTCTGGGGTGTGCCACAAAGGGGGATGTATGACCCCAACACATAACCATATCGTGGGCCCTAGTTGGTACAAACCAGCGCCCCAATGGGCTGGTGCTTGGCTCTGGATCTTGGTGTAGAGCCTGGGCAATGAAATGCTTGACCTCCCAGGTGACGACCCCAACAATGCAAGGAAGGATGGGCTCGGGAATATGCTCAGCCTCAGAGAGCCCCCACAGATGAGAGAGGGCATCATGCTTAGCATTTTTGAAACATAGCCAGTACAAAATAGTGAAGTCAAAGTGACCAAAGAACAAGGCCCAATGGGCCTGCTTCTAATTTAAGTGCTTTGCTTCACATATGTAGTCCAGGTTCTTGTGGTCAGGCCACACAAGGAAGGGGTGCTTCACCCCCTCAAGCCAGTGATGCCACTCCTCTAATGTTAGCTTTACTGCTAGCAATTCCTGATCCCTGATGGGGTAATTGCACTCACCTGGGGTCAGCCGGTGCAAAAAGGCGTATAGGTGGAGTTTGTGGTCCACTGAATGCTGGGAAAGGACTGCCCTTACCACTACATCAGAGGCATCTACCTCATTGACAAAGGTCCCTTCTGGGTCTGGAAGCTGCAAGATGCAGTGACCAGCCGGTCCTTGATGGCCTGGAAGGCTTTCTTGGTTAGGTCAGTCCAGTGTTGACTCTCGACCAATGACGACCCCAAGCAATTGGATTGAGGAGGTGTGAAACTGGGTCTTCTTAAGCTTCACAGAGAGAGATGGTGTTGTAGTAGCTGGAGCACCTGCTGCATGTGCCGCACATGCTTCTCCAAGGAGCAGCTGAAAAATCAAAATGTCATTGAGTTAAACATAGACGTAGAAATTGAGGGCCTCACGCAGTACATTGTTGATAAATCGCTGGAAGATTGCCAGAGAATTCATGAGCCCAAAGAGCATTATGAGATATTTGTAATACTCGACCCCTGGAGCAGGTATATGGTACAGTCGTATGGGGAGGCAGATCCTCGGCCCACTGTTTGCTGAAGACCTCTGCCAGGTCCCAGTAGACCACTGTCGATAGTGGGATGCCCCCAGTTGGGTGTCCCTGGTGAAGGCACCAGCAACAGACAAGCCTCCTGGCACCAGGGTTCCCCATGGATTCAGAGTCCATGCTCACTTGGAGCTGCAGGGGCAAACTGTTTTTCCTTCCTTGGTGGATAGAGAGGAAGAACCCGAATGGAGGGGATGTAGCACGGGGATCAAACCATCCTACTCAGACCTGGCCAGCTCATTTGGCAAGCACTGATCAGTCAGACACTGAGGCAGTTTCTCCTGGACTGACCCAGTTGCATGGGCGTGGGACTGCCTGTGATGAGGCAAGGGGCCCAGGCACAGCATGGGGAGGGTGGAGGGTAGGTCACACACGGCCAGCTGATCCTTCAGCTGCTCACTAAGGCTCCTTCCACCCAGACTCCGCGGCCAAGATACAGAAATCGAAGATGTATTCAATGACTGACAGGGAGCTCTAGGTGAGTTCAAGGAGGCAAGGAACAAGGTGCCAGCTGCCCCATGGATAGTGGAATGTGTTGTGAACAGCCTGAGTGAACGCAGCCTCCATGCTACACTTAGTGACACCCACTTGGGCTGTGGCCCAATACAGGGCCCATCCTGAGAGAAAAGAGATCATGTCCATGATGCAGCCCCTCACAGGTTGCTGCTCAAACAGAAAAAAGCATTGTAGAAGGAATTTTGCAGCACTGATCAGGCTGGTGACCAGATCACCAGAGGGAGCAGTGGGGACGGGGCCAGAGGTGGCACAATTTTGCTAATGTGTATGTTAAGGCCCCTAGCTGCAGGATGATCTCCTGCAGCTGTTGATCATGATGGTCTCCCTGACTGGAAATAGTTTGTTGGGTGTTGGCAGCCTCGGCTGGGTCCGCCACTAGGTCCACCGAATGGTTGTGTCCTTCTGTCATGATCCGGGCATCCTTGGAATGAGGACTAAGCACCGGGGGTGAGCCAATGCGCTTGTGGGTGGTTTGCAACTGTGACCTGGCGGGTACGGGTTATAGTGCTTTCGGGAGAGCATTAACCCTATTCTACAGGCCCTGTCTTTACCTCAGACCTTCTGGTTCTACACTGCATTCCCCTCTTTGCAGGAGGGGCAGTACGAGCTGACCCTGCTGGGCACTTCTGCCAAGGAGCTACTTTCATGGTCGGCTTGCTCGGAGTCGTGGGCATCGGTTGCAAGTGGCTTAGGATGGAAGGCACTTGGCATGGAGAGTGAGCCTTAAATGGCAGCAAGTAATCAATGGGCCTGAATGGCAACATACAAACTGAGGGGCCTTAAACAGCAGCATGTAAACAGAGGAGCCTTAAACAGCAATGTACAAACTGAGGGGCCTTAAAAGGCAGTGTATAAACAAAGGGGCCTGAACGGGAGTGTATAAACAAAGGGGCGTAGTGTGTAACGCTATTGGCAAATGCGAGGAGTGTGTGACGAGTAGCATAAGACGCTAAAGCCCAAAGGGCAAAGTCAAGTCAAGTCAAGTCAAATTTATTTATATAGCTGTATATATTTATATAGCAAAGATGCAAAGAGCTTGTGAGGTGTACCGTATGATGCTATCGGTAAAGCTTAAACAGCAAAGACATGAGAAGCACGTGAAGCGAAGCATATGATGCTATCAGTAAAGCTTAAACAGCAAAGACGCGAGAAGCATGTTAGCAAAATATAGTGTGCTTTAAGGAAGTAGGAGCAGAAATAATGCTCAAAAGAGGCCAGCAATCATGCGGAAGTCAGCGGCGAAACACACAAGTGCAGATTAAGGGTGCGACGTGGAGGGGCACGAGGAACTGGCTTAAATAACACCAGTTCTAGGTGTTTCAAATCGGGCCCGAATTAGTGTTGCACGCCCATCCTGCCCATTGTGTGTTGGGAGTTTTACTTCCCGCTAGCGAGCATGCCAACATCGTCTCACCCTTTGGCAGTGGGTCGAGCCGGTGCAGCTGGGTTTGTGACAGCAATGTTCCTCAAAAAAAGATTCGAAGGGATTTGCATCTTTCAGTCCCAATTATTTCTGATTTGTCTTGGTGAAAAATATATGGATGTCTCTGTTAAAGATCTCGTCTTGAAGGAAGTTTATGTTGCTCTAAAATCTCACTGTACTTTTCTGCCTTAATGCTGCCTACAGAAATGTAAATGACCTTTACCAAGGGCCCTGACCCAAGACCCAAAACCAAGACAGAGCCTGGCTTTTGGGCTTGTTGCTGTTAACAGTCTGGATGGTTCATTTGTCTTTGGTTAAAAAAGCTCTGTTAGACTGATGGGTCTGAGTCCAATCCCCATTTCCACTGGGTGATGGTCCATCCCAGATGCCTCCAAGCCCAGAGAAGTTGACAGCGCTTCTGGTCATGGTTCTAATATCAGGCTTCTTTTTAGCACAGTAATGTTTTAAGGGGGCTTTGTGAATGTAACTCTGTATTCTAGAGCTTGATAAAGGTTTGATAAAGTAATGCCCATAAAGTAGTGCCCATGTGGTTCTATCAGATATTGTTGAATGACAGTTCTTGATTTGGTTCCATCTGAGGAATCGGAGTGATGGCTCTTCACTTTAGGGACTTCCTCCAGATTGTGGTCTGTAGAGGGAGAAATGTGTAAACCCTGTCTGATCTTTAAACACAATTATTTCCCCCCATATTTGGTGATAAGCTGGAGATCCTCTGCCCAAATCATGATTATAATCACCTGGTTAAAATCATTAAAACTACAAAATTTCCCGTCTCAACTTTTTTTTTGAATGTTTTGCAGGCCTAAAATACAGGAATTGGTGTTTGTTAATAAAACATGAAATATTTGGGTTCATTCTGTTTGCAATGCAATAAAAAGTCAAAGGAAATGTAAGAAACAGATTTTTTTCATTATGCTCTTGTGTTTTAGTGCCCCTTCAGTGTAGTATGCAGCGCTTTTAGTTTGATCTGTGCAGAACATTCACTTCTAGGTACAGAGAGCACTGAGAGTAACTGAATTCCTCTTCTTGTGAATTCGTTGTGGATCCGCTGTGAGATGTGTTTTTCGTTCACAGACTGCTTCTTTTTGTGGGTCGCCTTACGTTCATGGTTCACTTACTTTCGTCCAGCCTGGACGCTGAATGATTAATCAGTGCGCTCAGAAGTCCAATAGTGTGTGTTATTAGTTTAGGCAGTACGGGTTTGTCTGTTATTAAAGCTTGGACAGAGATCAGACTGGATTTTAGGAGGAATTAATGCAGATGTCCAGGTCGTCATTCCAGAATGTTCCTCGGACTCGTCCCACATCGCTGGCAGCACGAACAAAGTTCTGATTTAACTCCTGGATGTGATATTCAATAGCCTGCACTCAAAGCTCAATCTGTGGATGAATTAAGTTTAGCATGTGTGTTCCTGTTGGGCGGCGGGTACGAGCGCCCGGCCCTCGGCCTACCTGACCCAAATGATTTCCCAAAGCTTGATGGAAACTTGGCTTACGTGGGCCGCTCTGTGTTGAGTTACATACAAGCCGAGGTGCGGCGCTTCATACAATCAGCCGGCCAGGACAAAGTAAACATTTAAGTGAAATGCACCACGAGTGACTGATTGCTAGTGAAACGATAGGCATCAAATAAAATTCTGCAAGCTGTGTTTGGAGAGTCAGATAAACACAATCCTTTCCTCGCCATAATAGTGATTATGGGGCTCGGGGTGCACCAACTGGGCTCTGGGCAGCCGTCGGACGGACATTTTTGGGACTAAACAAATCGCAAAACTCAAAGAGAAGGGTGGTGCAGATCCGTTAATTAGCTCTCCTCACGTTATTGGGACTAACTGCCTTTTTATTGAAGGCCATGACGGGTTTGTTGGTGAGCTCTGGCTGACTGACTGGTGGGAAATCAGAGCTTCTGCATGCAGTTTCTCTCTGTAAACATTGGCGGGCTACACCGAGCAAAAGCGTGGCGCGCTAAGCAGGAGGGTAATTGTAGACAGCAGTGTTAGGCGAGCCAGCAGAACCCACTGCTAATTAGGAACGACTTCTCTCTCACTGGTTTATTTTAGGGCTTCCAGCGGACACAGAGCAGAAAGAAAAGGCTTTCTGGGAGCACCTCACCCTTCCTTATGTTATTTCCTACGTTCCGGCAGCTGCTAAAGGATCCATCACGCTTTATATGTGGCTTCTGTCAGGTTCTTTCACGTGTCGTGCTCCGTTCGGCTCGAGCCCGGTCCAGGGTGGGAACCCATAGCATGGCAGGACCTCTCAGAAGCAGTGTATGTTTCCTGTGCATGTTTTCTTTCTAAAACACTCAGAGTTGAGAGCAGGCCTTCCTGCGCTAACTCGCTGCACTGCAGTTATATCTTCCTGCACTTGACATCCACGTTGGCACTGCCTTGTCCCCGGCCATCTGATTTTAATAAGGCAATAGGCCCCAGTTCACAGTTTTTCACGTGACGCAGTGCGTTCGGATGTTTGTGTTGGAAAATGTTTACAAGCTATAAAGAATTTGATCAATAAATAATAATCAAGGCAGAATATCACTTTAGTTACACAATTACTTCCATTTATGTTCAAAAAAGGTTTTGGTCAGCTGTCAAATTCTTCATATCTGAACCAAAATGTACACATGTAAACCCATGTTTGATCCTCAGGTGACAAGTTAATTCTCCTTGAGATTTTTACTGTTAATGCATAATTAAACGACCGTCTGATGAACGTCCGTTCACTTTAATGACAGAGGTCTTGACGAATAGAAAAAATTATAATAAGAAACAAAAATCTACCTTTTAAACTCTAGACCTTGTCGCCATAATCAGCCGATCAACACAGGCAGGAGTTTAAGAGCACACGTCCATCATTCGTGGCACGGTTGCCAGGTGCATTTTTTCTTACAAATATTGGTCATTGCAGGTTGCAGGTTTTTGTTTCTAAAATGTAGTTGATTATTTGAGCTCCCTGATCCTCTCAATTCAATATTTCTGTAAGTTGCTTTTCTTCAACCTTTACAGTTAAATGCAAAATACATTGCTATTATTATTATTATTGTTGTTGTTGTTGTTGTTGTTGTTGTTGTTGTTGTTGTTGTTGTCTTTAACTGACTGTAGTAGGTCACCTGTTTTTTAGCCAATTCATTTCTTTTGGGCTTGTTTTTTTCCTCTGTTTGTTCTAGATTCTAAGTCAGTTGATGTGTTTAGAGACTTTTTTATGTGGATGACTTTCCTCTACTTATTTGTACCGAGCTTCAAATGGTGTCTGTAAGTGTGCATACCGGTTTTATTGAAAGTCCTTTGTCTGTCCCTCCATACACTCGTTCACATTCACCTCATCAATTACTTATGTTTTCAGCTGTATCTCTGATGCATATCATTTGCACACAGTTTTCTTGCAAAAATACTCTTTATATTTACAATTTCTGTCAATGACCTGTTTCACAGAACCTATAAAATGAAAACATTTGGAAAACTTGTGCACATTTTCAGATGATCCTCAGGGGTATTTTGGAAGGTCTCACAGATTTCTGAGTGAATGGTTCGGTTAAAACACGATTTTCCCTTCCTGTAGGTCTGAAGGACAGTTATGCACCACATACAACCGTGGGTGGTGAATTTTGACCTAAAAAGTCCACCCGTGCCACCACAGATGCTAACCACACCGATTAAACCACGCTTGTTCATCATGGTGTTTATTTTCAGCTTCCTACAGGTGGTCAGGGCTCTTAATTAACATTCCTCTCAACTGTTTCAGTTGAAATGTGTTTATAGTAATGAGATCAATATTATGAATATGATTAATGATGATTATTCAATTAATATAACAGGCAAAAGCTCTAATGTTCCCTTTAAGGGCAAAAGTGTAATGATGGTACCGGTTTATCATTACAGAATCTAACTCTGCTCCACTGTGTGAGGTATTTTACTCTCTTAACTTGCTATCTAGCACTAAAACATCGGAAGCGTTTGGCCTGTCAAACATCTTCTTACCTCTGCCAATGCGTTCGTTTTATTCACTGATGAATAATGTAGCGACGCCTGTTTATTTCATTTTGTATATTTTACACATCTTGTGGTTTGTCCCTCCCAGGGCCACTGTGGGTAGTTATTGACTGCACCTGAGGGGATACCCCACAAGCCTCAGTACTTAGGAGATGATCCAACTCAGTCCAGTCGTCGGGAAGTAACGATTAGAGTGGCTCAGGTTTTTACTCTTGAATGTTTTTCCCGACATCCACTATGAGAACAGACTGTTCACTTACCGCCTAATATGTCCTAGAACTTAATGCACATACACTATTTGACAAAAGCATTGGGACAGATCCGCACACCCCTACAGAAGTTTTAGGAAAGAAATGATACTGGTGCCACCCTATTACAGCACCGAACTCTAACTCACTCAGCTCTTTAGAATGACCTGCTCTCTTATTGCTAATGGTCAGACATGGTGAGGTGCTAGATTTACAGTAACATCTGAATTCAGATTAGGAGGTGTGTCCCAATACTTTTCTCCCTGTAGTGTGTATGTGAGGTGTCAGATTTGCAATTAAAGAGTGACTAATGTTTATAAACTGGTTGATCCCGTTATCCCAGCGTGAGAATCTGTGCCGGAGCCACATCTGCTGTTCATCAGAGCCGAGTTCTCTCTCAAACGTTGTTTTTGAGGCATTAACGTTAAATCCTGCCTCTTTTACAGCACCATAGTGGGTAGCGGAATGCTAATTAGAAAGGCTTTGCTCATTTTTAAAGATTGCAGCTCTGTCTCAGTCTTAATTAGCCGTGAAATCCAACTCGTGCTCACGGGCGATTTGCGTTCGCTTCTTTGATTGTTCGACGCCTTTCGATCTAACGTCCTGCTCAATTTATATTTACTACCCACCGTTTTAGCACATTCCAGCCGTGCGATGTAAAATCCTACCAGGCGTCCAAACACTTAAGGCTTTCTGAACTAGCTCACGGTGTCGTTAATGCAAGAGAAAGCATGTGCAGGGATTTACGATTTTATCACGCAAACACAGGCAGCTTTATCTTTGCCATTATCATTTATCACAGGAACCATAACAAGAGCCTTTGGAGTCATCTCCAACCTGCACCACTGTTCCTCCAGTAATTATCAATCAGGCGTTCCAGTAAGTGTGGATATGTAGGCTACAGTGGGTACAGAAAGTATTCAGACCCCTTTAAATGTTTCACTCTTTGTTTCATAGCAGCCATTTGCTAAAATCA
>JAVSBU010309190.1:0-11283 GCA_033118015.1 Loricariichthys derbyi | reverse complement strand
ACAACCCTCACCATTTACCCGGGCTTGGGACCGGCACAAAAGATACACTGGATAGTGATCCCTAGTGGCTGGTTTGGGAAATATATGAAATACGCTACTTAAATTAAAAGGTAGACGGTACAGAGTGGTGGACTAGGTGGAAAATACACCTGGCGCCGGCATAATTTAAAAGCCCTGCATTCAGAACACCATCTACCTCCTCACTTATTGTAGCTGGTTAAGAGCTCAGATAGTGGGCTGAACAATTGGGATTGGAAGTCAGGACATTTCTACTAATAGCATTTGTAATGGTTATAGTTTTTTAGACTTCTTATTTGTGAAGTTTATGTAAATTTCTGCATGAAAAAAAGTAAACCATTTCCTTGAGCTGTCTTGCTTGCATTATAAAGATGTAGAGTTTACCAGCTGCCTCAAATTCTCATTACCAAACAGCACATTAGTAAATCCATTACCAGGAGCAGCAGCTTACTCCTAGATTTCACAGCTTCTTCGAGGAAAGCATAATGAGCAAGCATTTCTCTTTCTAAGAATATGCCAAACACATCCTTTTTCGGCAGCCTTAAGGTTTCTCACTTCCTCTATTGATTTGTGTTATAAAGGATAACCCATGTGGGAAGTGGCTCATGTGACACAGATGTCCCGAATGAATACAAGGCGCTAATCATCATAGCCAGGCAAAGCAGAGTCCATTTACAGTACAGTTTAGGTTTTGAAAATGGATACTCTATTTTTAAGGAAAAAATAGTCAATCCCCATCTGGGATTTGAACCACCACCCTCCCAAGTAACTGCTATTTACAGCGGCTGGCTCTTTCACAGATCCATTGAAGTCAGTACTGTTATATAAAATATTAAACTCCATGAAGTTGAAGGAAAACTTGACTTTAAAGGCACTTGCATACATTCTCTCATCTCCGGATTGTTGAAATCAGCATATTGAGCGACTTTTGCAGAAGTATCACGAACCCTCTTTCATCTTTCCTCTTTCAGGCGCTATCCAGACTGTAGAGATAAAATGAAGGCCCTATACATCCGAATTGTCTCTCCTTTCCCTGAGATGGAGAGATTCCTGCAGGACACCATCAAAAGGTAAGAGTAAAACATACAGTACAAGAGTCTAGTGCACTTAGAGAGCAAACTGTAGCAGAAAAGGGTTTTGAAGAAAAACTAGCACAGAATTGTTGAACGTGGCTACTGGAATGACCATCTTTTGGACTTTTCACGACTGCCAGCATCTTCATCTGATCTTTGCATCATCAGACGCAACCAACTGCCCAAGCAGGGTAATACTACTGAGAATCAAACCTGGACCTTAGCATGACTTCTAAGGGTTATAGTTTAATGATGTAATGAGAAATACGGATGATTAGACGTCTGCACTGATTTCAAACATATCAAAGTGTTTGTGTGTGTGGCACAGGTACGATCTGGACCTGTTCTCAGTGGCGGGAAGCATTCGGCAGGCTCTAATCGAGGTGCAGGAAAAGAGACCCGAGCTCAAGGCCGTCCTTATGGGCACCAGACGGACCGATCCGTACTCACGAACTCTCAGTGCTCTCTGCCCCACAGATCCTGGCTGGCCACATTACATGAGGGTCAACCCACTGCTGGTGAACACACACACACACACACACACACACACACACACACACACACACACACACACACACACACACACACACACACACGTTTGTATTATAATAAATACAAAATATTATCCTCTAATCCTAACATTTGTCAGTTTATCTGTTCCTGTTATATTTATTCTCTTCATTCCATTTGCAACAGCACCTCCTTGTGGCTGCTTTGTAGAATTGCAGCTTTTAAAGCCTAAGCCCTACTTGCCTGTGCTCTCAGTGCAGGTTTCTATGGTATTTAAAAATTATGTCTGATTGCTGTCATTAGGGGTCGCTGTAGGTGCAGCAGTGTATATTAGACTAGGCGCAGCTTTTATACCTGTTGCCCTTTCTGAAGCATTTATCTGGGTGAGGAACCAGCACCAGAAAGATACTTGGCCTGTTTGGTGAAACTGCCTGTTTTCTTACAGGACTGGACATATCATGACATCTGGGCTTTTCTAAGGAGCCTCCAAGTGCCTTATTGCATTCTTTATGACAAAGGGTGAGTGCTTTTCCCACACTGCAGCCCTTCACCTGTTCACTTTGACCTTCAGTGCTCTCACTGCTTTCGTCTTTGTCTTTGATGCTTTGTAGCTACACTTCGCTGGGCAGCATGGACAACACGTTCAAAAATCCTGCTCTCCAAGTGACGGACAGCAGGGGCGTGTCCCGTTATAAACCCGCCTACCAGCTGGAGAACGAGGAAGACGAGCGAAGCTCAAGGACGTGATGGCACAAGATGTGAATCTTTTAAACTCTTTAAATGTGTGTAAGAGCGACCAAAGACTGAATGGATCCCTAATAAATGTAAAAAACAGATTTGTATCTGTTTGTTATCTTTTTATATAAATAGCGGTTTTGGGCAAAATGCTTTTCTCTAAACATACCTTTGAGATGAAGGGCTGCGGAACTTTATTTGAGAAGGTTGTGACTGTGTTGTGTTTCACTGTATGGTTCTCATCCATGAAACCATCATAAAAAGACAAGCAAATTACGAGTAAAATTGACCTTTATCAAAACTCTCGTCCAGATTCACAAAGGCAGCATAAACACATAATTATCACACAGTTACCATAATCTAGAGAATTAACAAATATTAAATTCCTGACAGCAATCTCCCTCTGGAATGTACCAGTAGCTAGAAATCCAAACAGCACCTGTACAGGTACAGGAAGAGCATGGGATCTGCTGGACTCTACTAATAAATATGTACAATCTCTAAAGGTGTGTTCTCCCAACATTACAAGATCAGCCATTTACACAGCTGAGTATTAAACACCCAAAACTCTACTAGTAAAACTAGTAAAAATAAATAAATTAACTAGTTTTCAGTAACAAAATAATTTAGCAAACAACTGCTGCACACAAGATTATTGGAGGCTTTACTTTTACGTTTAATTTTTGTGTTATATAATTAGTCAGTACTAAGTCTTTAAATCAAGTGCAGGATCATCTGTAGATTTTGTTCATTCTTATTTGAGACAAATTGGGACTACAAATATGTTTGTGAATGCAGCCATTTAGGAAAAAAGTGTTTTACGAACAATTTACATGCAAATTCATTCTGCTCACATTTCTTGAATGAGGCCCTTTGATTATAAAATATAAGGCTGTGCTAAATTTCATCCATCACTCATTCAAGTCGGTTCCTTTGATTTATGACACACTTTGAGTTTAGATTCCTCTGACATTAAAGAGGCTGTCCAGAGATCATATCTGATCATAACCGGCTAGAGGGCCGTGAGAGTGGAGGTGGCATGTCCCTCTGGGAACTACAACTCCCAGCATGCATCAAGCATGAAGCCATGTCGCTTATCAGGGCCGACACGGGACACCTGTTTCTAGGGCTATATAAGTCACCTCACAGCAGTGCCCCTTGTCACCGTGCATTGCAAATTTAACACACATATGATATTCAGGCGTCAAGGGGTTAACAGCACTGTGCTTTATGCTGTGAGACCTCTAGCCGTTAGGCTAGTCCCGTTAGCCATTTCTGCTACATTTTCTTTACAGCCACTAGACTATCCCCGTTAGCATTGCACGCTAATCACTCTTCTCAGCTGGTAGGCTATCCCTGTTAGCATTAAGCATTAGTTGTGCTTCTCGGCCACTAGGCTATCCCCGTTAGCCTTATGCGTTGGTCGTGCTGTGCAGCATATGCGGGATGTAATGCACCAGCTTGGGACGTGCGTAGCATATACAGACAGAAGCCGCGTGTCAACTAAAAACGCCATCAAAAAATGCCCCGCATCGGCTATGTAAGCTGTGGTGAACCAGTATGGTCGCTGGGCCAACATCTATAAACAGGTCTTAGCTCAAGAAATGGCCCGCGACAACTGATTCGCGTGGCTTCCTTAAGTAGCCGGTGACAGCTGAACCCAATCTGATTGAGTTGATTATCCGTGTCCGCCATCGCTAGCTGTGCATGCGCAGGAGGCGGACGCCTTGCTGGGCTCAGCTGTGACGTCATTTCCAGGCAAGGCTGCCCATGCTAGTTGGAGTAGACCTGGTGTGGATCCTAATAGTACCTCACCCCCAAGGGGCAGCTCCTGAGGCCCCTTAAAATGGCGAGGGGGACCAGCTAAATGTAAAATGGCTAGAGGGGTGGTGAGGGTTAAAGCCAAAAAAATGGGCGCAGATTGAAAATGCGTTAGCCTACCCGAAGCTGCCTGCTAGGACAAGTATCAGCGGGCCATTCTGTCACGATGTGGGGTGGCAAGGTGGAAAGGAGGACCCACGTACAGACAACTTCCTGAATAAGGGTAGGCTTTACTGAACATAAAATACGGGAAGGAAGGAAACAAAAGCAAAACAACACAAGCAAACCCAAAAAATGAAATTAAAAACGGCTAACCCCTGAGGACGGACGAGGCTAGGGTGTGTGGCAACGACTAGAACACGTCCAAGGTGATGTGGACCCGGTTTCACGGCTGGCATACCGATCCGGCCAACCACAACATGGGGACCCGTTTTTACGGCCAGATGTACCAAACCGGCCAACCACTGTGACAAAGGGGAGGCCCAAGTGAGGGCCGATAGGGTGCTGTGACGGCAAAGAGCCCGAGCAATGCCCTGCATGGGGCATCAGATGCTCCAGTGGTAGTCATAGGGTGTACCGAGGGGGGTTGGGCAGTGTCGAGATGCAGCTACCTGTCCCTACAATAACAAACTACACCCTGTCGAATGTCAGGACTCCAGAGCTTACTCCACCCTGCCTCTACAAAGCAAGGGTGGTACCTTCATCCATCACCAGACGAAAGCTGCGCATCAACTAAAAACCACGTCAAAAAATGCCCCACACCGGCTACGTAAGCCACAGTGAACCAGTACGGTCGACGGGCCAACTGACGTAAACAGGTCTTGCCTTAAGCAATGGCCCGTGATGACTAATTCGCGTGGCTTCCTTAAATAGCTGGTGACAGCTGATGTTGATGGCATGGCTCCTAATAAAGCTTGTAGACGTACAGGGAGAGACCACAACTCTTTAATCCATGTGCATTATCTGTTTGAATCAGCTTCTGTTTGCGTCTGTTCTTTGCTTGGTCTGGGTTTTAGCAGTGAGGCTGACATAAAAAATGCTGCTGAACCAGAAAGTCTTTTAGCAGAGCTGCATTCTTTACTGATGAATTCAAAAAAGCTGAGTTTCAGCTCAACAAGACTGAAACATCCACCTGTTATGATCTCATCTCATACTTTAATACTGTAGTGTGTATTAAATTGTTGACAACATTATATAGTTTAATATTTATTATCGTTCATATAAAAATAAAATAATTACTTTATAATTGAATATACAAACTGGTATTAAACATTCATACATGGCTGAATCAGATTCCTTCTTAGAAAATTAAGCAGGTTGTGTAAACGGGACATTTTATATCTATTTAAATGTATAGGAATAAAAACGTTTTGTTACTTTTGTTGTTAGTTATTTGCTTTAATTTTTTGTTATTAAAGTAAAAGTTATTGAGGGAAACATTTTGTGCTTGCTTAGTTTTTTACAAATCACCACTGACCACATCTGGTGCATTTATGTTCACAAAAATGACACATTTTTAAAAATAAATCTACGAGAAAAAAGTACAGTAGAAGACAAAAGTCTGAGACCACTGGTGAAACATTTTGGATTTCCTCTAAAATTTAATATTTTTTAAATACACATTATATAATTGGCATAACAATTTGACTAAGAAGTTGAATCTTTGAAAAAGTCTGTTGAAAAACCTTTTGAGTTTATATATTAAAAATATTTTCATTAAAAAAAGGAAAACTAAACAAAACAAAAAGGTTTTGGAATAGCTCATTACAGATAAAGAAATAAAACTTATTATAGTGTTCGAACGATGTCCACATCATGTAACGTAACATGTTGTACTCCAAAGAACATCTTATAATGATATTGAATGCTCAGTATTCTCTGTCTTGAAGTGCCCCCATAAATGCTTGATGGAGTTTTGATCAGGTGACAAAAGTTCTAATTTTGTTTGAAAGTCAGCAGAAAGTGATAAACTGAGTCTGAATACAATAGTAGCTCAATTTATACTCACCTTAAAGTACAACTCTTATTAAAATGATGGAATCATTATTGGATGCTTCACTCAGCTTTTTTTACTTTGTAGCAAATAAACTAATCACACTTATGTCAGCAAACAATTATGTTTAGTCACTGAACATTTTACTGTCATCTGAAACAATGGAAAGAGATTATAAACTCCTTCAAGAAGAAATCCAACACAGTGTGATAAAAGATGGTTGTTCCCAGTAATCTGTGTCTAAAATCTGTTGAAGAAGAAAGCTTATTTTAAATAAATAAAATTGTCTTTGCATTTTCTTTTTTGATTGGTTAATTGTTTTGAACTTTACTTAATTGGAAAACATACAAAGGAAAGATTTCCAAAGTTTGTACTGACTAACTAATTACCAGACATGTAATGTACGAATGAAATGTGACCATGAATAAAAGAAACCGTGGGTATGGAATGTAAATTGTCTCTTTAAAATAATGTTCATTTTAACCTGCAGCCTCTCCCAAGTTCCAGATCTCCTAATTGATATAGCAAGGTTTTTGTATTAAAAAATATAAGAATGATATATAAGAAAGTGAGACTGAAATAATTAACTGAATCCTTTTCTACTGGGCGTATACAGTTGGTGTAGAAACTAAGTTTGTGATTTTCCAGACAATACAATGAAACTTTTTAACTTCTGAGGGGGTCGTTTTGGAAAATAAGCATAATTTTGACTGGAAAAATTTTCAGTCTTTATAAGAGGAATAAATGATTTGTCTCCATTATTATAAACGCTTCATAAGCTTATTAGTTCCATATTTATTGTTACAGCTTTATTGTTTTGTTGTTTCAGTGTATTGGCACGCCTTACTATTTCGAAATACTCTTCTTTGAACCACAAAACAGGTACATAGATGACGTCATTCTACCCAAGTCAAATACTGCATCATAGAGAATATAAATAGTTTGACTAATTCAATTCTCCATCAGTGAACATTTGATCATTTACTGAAGGAACCAGCTGCTGAGAACCAGGTAAGTTCCAAAAAAACAAAAAAAAACCCTACAATATGATAACTTTATGTTGTTTTAATTATTTATTTATTTATTATTACTTTTTATTAATAACAAACACAAATATATCAGATTAAATTAACCAACAAAGTCTCCTTTATTCCTCAGAGAGAGAGAAAATAAAGATAACAGACGGAACCAGCAGAATCAATATCAGGTCTAATTGAATATAATTTTAATTAAATATTTAACATCAGAACTATTGTAAAAATGAAACCAATGTAGGAAAATCATTCAATTGTTTATATATGTAGAAAATAACTTTGTCTTTATGATACTCACACAACACTGTCAGTATTAATTGTTAGCAGGATGAAATTTGATGGACGTATTTTGACCAATTACAATAAGATGAACCAAATCAGCTCTGAATTTAGATTTATTTTTTTCTGGAACTTTCAGCAATGATTTAGAAAAATTAATTAAGCTCTTAATAATTGTCTTACTTTTGTTTGATTCCTGCTTTTAAGCATGGATATTTAACAAATGTAAAATTAATCATATAATTATTGTGTATTATTATCTGATATTCAGAGATTCATCATCAACAATGACTTCACAAGAAGCGAAATTCCTTCGTTTTGTCACCTGGAACACTAATGGTATTAAAGGAGCTTCAGGTTCATCGAGAAAGCTGTCCAAAGTGTTGGAGAAGCTCAGTGAGATTCAAACGGACATTGCCTTTATTCAAGAGACTCACATTGGACCAGATGATTCCAGCATTTTGGAGCATGTTGAAGGATGGAACGTCTTCTTCACTGTGCACAGCCCTCGAAGTAAAGGAGTAGCCATCCTGATTAGAGACACTGTACCATTTCAGTACAGATGCCATGATGAGGATTACAGTGGAGGTTACTTCGTGCTCTTCTGTCTTCTGCATGGTGAGCTCTACACTCTCGGTAACGTGTACAATCATAAAAAGGACAGACGGGTCCTGGGTCGATTGAAGGACTATCTGATGGAAACAGCTCAGGGGATGCTTGTGGTTGGAGGGGATTTCAACACAGTTTTGCATCCCAACTTTGACCGGATACCAGTCATTGATCAAATGAAGCAGTCACCATTTAGAGCCATTTTGGAAGATTTTATTTCTTCTCTTTATCTTAGAGACGTCTGGTCATACTTACACCCTACAGAACCAGGATTTACACGAAGTCAGAATGAGAGTCACTCCAGGATTGACATGTTTTTTTTACCTGAGAACACAGTGGGACGGGTATGTGATAGCAAAATAGAGAGCACTGAAATTTCAGATCACAAACTTCTTGTCCTGGATGTCAGAGTTCAGCAGAAAAGTGAAAATAAAATTCTAAATGTTGCATCATTGTTGGAAGAATTCCAATACAATCCTGATATGAGATCAGGGAAGATTAATGGGGCAGAAATAATAAACGCCATCAAGTCTTTGACTGACTCAGAACAGAGGCCTGGTGTGTTGGATGCTGCCTTTTTCAAAACAAACCGCTGCCCATTGTCAGAGATATTAAAGATTGAGTACAATGACATTTTAAAAACTAAAGTCGTACCAACATATTTCAAACTACCTCACTGTTTAAGAGACCAACACCTCTTTGCTATTGAGTATCTGATATTCGCACGAACTTTGGCCAACCGTCTCAGTGAATTCCTCACTCCTTCATTCAAGCAATATAAAAATGGTGATATCCTCCTCGGTGTGGAGTTTGGAAACAGGCCCCAGGAAATCAGGTGGTCTTTCCTGAAAGACATACTTCCTACACCAGATGAACCTGATCATGACCCTGCAAGAGATTTCAGCATTCTGGAACAAATTCTTCCAGGAGGCTCCGATCGTAGATCTTTGCAGAATGGATGTCCACTCACCAAGCCTATCCTCAATTTGGCTCTGAAGAAACTAGAGTCAAAATTCACAAACCTATGTTGCACGACAAGTGTTTGCTATCAGAGACAAGCTTTGAATATATATGCACTTCCAAATGCAAAGCTAAATGAAGGTCAGGCACGGGAAATTATTTACAAATTTCGTGAAGAATCAGGAATTTCACTGCAATGTTAATGAAATAGTTCTGAGTGGAATAATATAGATGCTGATAAAGAGGCCTGTGCAATTTAAAGGATGATGTAATTTGGATATTACTTAATCTTGATCGCTCACATTCTTATGGAATGCTCTTAGTTTAATTACATTTTTCTCTTATTAAACTAGTTATTTTTTAGACTTGTTACTACTAGCTGTAATCATTTGTAATCATAGTATTAATTTATATTGTTCTACTTACAGTGCAACAGTGTTTTAAATGGCTCAAGGAATAGCGCAGATTTAGTATGAAATAGGAAATGTTTTAAGCAAATGAAGGACTAAATGTCTCATGGGAAAATAAATGTTCTTCAATAGAAGCTGAGAAATGTGAATACATTTTTTCATAACTTTAAGGTGATAAATAATCATCTTGTATTTACAGTATGTATGTAGTGACATAGATGCACTTTCTAGTTTTACAATTAGAGACTGCAGTCCATCTGTTTCTCTGCATAGTTTGTTAGCCTCCTTTCACCTGGTTCGCTAATCGTCAGAACCCCCACAGGACCAGTACAGATGTTATGAGTTTATTGTCATTCAGACTCTACAACAGGTGCATAGCTGAATGAAATGATGTTTCTCCAAGTCAAAGGGATTTTACAGTAGGAAATAATACAGAATAACAATACATGGGGTTGAGGGGAGGAAAAAAAACATCCACAGACTATGCTATTAATGAGTACCATTTGGGAACTGAAAAACACCTCTCATAGTTACAACATGAAGACCAAGTTACATACATTACAACATGAAGACCAAGACTCGCAACAGGGATAAGGTAAAGAAGACGTGAGAATGGGGAAGTGAGCATAAGAGCGGCTCTTCGTAGTGAACTTTCAGGAGGAATTGTTTTAGCCCAGCAGTGAAGTTGGCCAAGGCCCATGCTGATATGGGAAGCCGAAAACAGATAAAAGACCAGAATCCATGGCGGCAGTCATGCTCATTTAATCACGACTACCTCTAGTTCATCTTAAATCGTCCGGTTTGTATTTGGTCTCCAATACAATCCAATGTCCTCTGCAAAGCAGCCAGCTTCTCCTAGATGGTCCCAGTATTATGGCTTAAAGTCACAGTCTGAGTGCTGACAGCTCTGCCCACTGCGTCAATCATGTCGGGCAGCTTTAAGGGACCTTGGACAGATGCCCCCATTTCTCGAATTTCCCGATACACTAGGGCAATGCCTAATCCAATCAGCAAAACACCTGTGATCATGCTTCAGAATAGGTAGACATCCTCAATATCCTCCACGGAAAGAGCTGCCAGGCACATGACCAGCCACTTCTCGTGTAACCAGCTGAAAACATTCCGGCAGGACAAGTTGGTTCCCCCGATCCCAGACTTCTTGTCGAAAAGATCAGGTACTATTAGGGTGGTGAATCTTTCTCAGCACACCAGTGACGTTGTGTCTGAGGACCCATGAAATAGGTGATCACTAAAAATATCTGATCATGTTCCTCTTGTCCTAGATCTTAGAACAACAGCATGTTTGCATTACAATGATGTATTTCCTCTGATTAATGATGTTCGCATTCTATGCATTATATTCACGCTTTTAAACGATTGTGTGGGGGATATTTAAAATTATACTGATATATGTACTGTATTATAATATTGTGTGTAATATTTAAAATTATACTTATATGTGTACTGTGTTATAATATTGTGTGAAATATTTAAAATTATACTGATATATGTACTGTATTATAATATTCTGTGAAATATTTAAAATTATACTGATATATGTACTGTGTTATAATATTGTGTGAAATATTTAAAATGATACTGATATATGTACTGTGTCACGTCCGGGGGATTTGAACACAAAAAGACCCATACGCAGGACAGTGAAACCAATAAAAGTGCATTATTTATAAACATAAATAAACCAAAACCATACCAAAACACAGAATACAGCCAAACCGGCTGACCCCCAAGGTGCGAGCTGGGATGCACTGGCGAACCGAGCGCACGTCCCCTAACAGGCCGAACCGGGGGAAGCCCTGGGTAGCCCCAGGCAGGAGGAC
>JAVSBU010309081.1:0-11283 GCA_033118015.1 Loricariichthys derbyi | reverse complement strand
GTGTGTGTGTGTGTGTGTGTGTGTGTGTGTGTGTGTGTGTGTGTGTGTGTGTGTGTGTGTGTGTGTGTGAGACACATACAGTGATGCTTGAAACTTATTTAGGCTAGCTATAGATTCAGCTGTAAACTTAAGTGCAGTCTTTCTTTGTTTGTCTGAAGGTGTCCAAATTCGTCAGATGATGAGCGGAAGCATCCAACACTGTGTCTCTTCTGTGGAGTCATGTTGTGCTCGCAGAACCCTTGCTGTCAGCTGCAGCTGGATGGCGAAGAGGTCGGAGCCTGCACTGCTCACGCTGCCTCTTGTGGGGCCGGAGTGGGAATGTTCCTCAGGTGAGCATGTGCTAAACATGAATGTTTTTTCTATGGTAATACTAAATTACTTTGTAACATGGACAAGATTTCTAGGATTTTAAGAGTTTATATGTGAATATGTTTATGAATATATTAACAAGCTACCCAACATGCAGTGGTGTGAAAAAGTGTTTGCCCCTTCATGATGTCTTTTTCTTAAATGTTTCAGATCATCAAACAAATTTAAATATTAGTCAAAGAGAGCACAAGTAAATACAAAATACAGTTTTTAAATGAGGGTTTTTATTATTAAGGGAGGAAAAAAAATCCAAACATACATGGCCCTGTGTGGAAAAAGTGTTTGTCACCTCAGTTAAAACATAACTGTGGTTTATTAGATCTGAGTTCAATTTCTCTAGCCACACCCAGTCCTGATTACTGCCACACCTGTTCTCAAGAGGTCACAATAGACCCCAGAACAATATCCCAAGAATTGCAGGCCTCACTTGCCTCAGTCAAGGTCAGTATTCATGACTCCACCATAAGAAAGAGACTGGGCAAAATGGCCTGCATGGCAGAGTGTCAAGACGAAAACCACTGCGGAGCAAAAAGAACGTTAAGGTCCGTCTCAATTTTGCTAGAAAACATCTTGAATATCCCCAAAACTTTTGGTAAAATACTCTCTAGACTGTTGAGACAAAAGTTGAGCCTTTTGGAAGGTGTGTGTTCCAAACAGTTTTAATAAAAGACAATCTGTTTATTGATTTATTCAATCCTTAACTATAGATTGCACTATTAAAATGCTTTGGCGTCATCAGGGCTGTTCCCACATTGTTATTCTATGCTGCCCCAATTAAAAAAAATTTGGTTTTGTGTGTGCGTGCATGTGCGTGCCTGTGCGTGCGTGTGTGTTTCCCCTTTAAATTATTTGTTTTTTTAAATGAACAGTCTATTATATTTATACTGTATTTTCCGGACTATAAAGTGCACTGGATTATAATTATGAAGCGCAGTGTCAATGAATGACTCTAATTCCATACATAAGGCACATCAGATTGTAAGTCACATCAGCAAAACAAAACAGTCAGACAAGTCAAACTTTATTCAACTCATTCACATTCATTCTAAACGTTCAGTTGTAAGATAAAACACAAAACAATACACTCACTTTTTTGGTTCATCATGCTTCCATAAACTCTTTATCCTTAGTGTCTGAGGTAAACAATGAAAAGGTGATTTCAGCATCAAGCATGTCCAGAGCTCTCTCGTCATTATCCGAGTCTCATTGGTGTTACATAGCTGTTTAGTGATGATAGATCATGCCGCCCTTCGTGAAAACTCGAATAGAGACTGTACAGACACTTCTACCTGCTGTTCAATAACCCACTGTTTAAGTTTGTCCTTCAACTGTGTCCATTGTGCTGTTTCCCCAGAAACTGTTTGGTTTTAATTTCAATCTGTAGAGTTAAAAGCTCAAGCAGTTTCTCCCCTAACGTTACTTTGCAGCCGGGTCTTGTAAAACAACATTTAGACGCACATTACAACTCTCAGTGTAGATAGCATGAGTGAGATTTCACCAAGTGGAGATAGTGTGACATCTTTCGTCCTTTACTTCTGCACCATTAATTCATTGATGTTGAATTCTCTCGCAGCTGCTCTGTTCCCGTGATCTACAGCGTACCTGATAGCCTTGAGTTTGAAATTCACTTCGTAAGCATGTCTCTTAACAGGCACCATTTTGGGGTCCTAACAAACACACTGTAATATTATGTTGAAGTACATTACGTATTGCTCCACAAGGCCCCTGACTACGGTAGCTGTAGTGCTCCAACAATCCATCAAGCGCTTCGGCTTCGTTGCTTACCAAAACCATTCTAAAACATTTTGACAGATTTTTGAGCACGGTCTACCACATAAAATCGGTCAGTAAGCACAACCAGAATCCATACATAAGGTGCACGTAAGGCGAACTGTCGATTTTTGATCAAATTAAAGGATTTTATAGTCCAAAAAATATGATATGTATAGCCTTGGAACATGATTATACAAGTAATGTCACCATTATTCTTACTACAGATTACAGCTGATTAGAAATTTGTGCATTTGCACATATAAATGTGCATTTTCTCATTGAATGCTCAGTGTTTTATTTTGTGTTCTATTTTGAGAGTTATGTTCTTCACATACATATTAATTGTAGGGGGTTCATTTTCTTAGCCCTTTTATTCAGATGAGACACATGCACATCAGTGTGCATTGTTTATGCTCTGGAAGTTAAAAAGTGCCTCAAGTATTTTCACAATTAATTTGTAAAGTAAAGTGTTTGGAGAATTTCAAATAATGTTAAGATTGAACCGTAAACCCAGTGTTATGAATTGAACTGATTTTTTTTCCGATATGGCCTATTTGTATTATAAAAGGATTCGAGAGTGTGAGATTATCTTGATGGCCAGCAGGACACGTGGAAGTACATATCCTGCCCCATACCTTGACGAATATGGGGAGACAGACCCACAGCTGAGGTAGGTCATGTAACGTGTGTATATAACATGTATTCATCAGGTCTGCATTTTAAAGCATGACCAGTACCTTGCTTGTTTTCAGTCGTGGGAACCCTCTGCATCTGTGTGCTGAGCGATATAGGAAGCTGCACCAGCTGTGGCAGCAGCATTGCATCCTTGAGGAGATCGCCCGCAGTCTGGAGGTGCTCAATGTCATGTTTGCCTTCGAGTGGCAGATGTTATGAACTCAGAAAGATGACTATTGGACTGTGTGGAGTATGACACACTCTCTCTATCAAATCTCCTCTTAATGTTTCTTCCCTACGTATTTCTGCTTCCACGATTTATTAATAAAAAACCATGATAGTGTGTCTGGACAGAAGTGGGCAGTAACACATGGTCAATCAGAGGTTGTATATTCTTTAAGTCTAGTTTGACTGTTCATTCACAAATCTTTTTTACTGTGAATGTGGAAAAGACACTTCAGCTTTCTTTGCTCATCTCAAACTGTCTCCCTGATTATATGAATCTTTTCGCCATTGTGTCAAGAATCAGTGAGTCAGCAGTCTGTTGTTTTCCTTGTGTATATTACCTGTTCTTTTGCACTTGTGTTAAATGCTAGCCAAGTTTTTGATCCTCCTCTGCATTTCTTCATGTGAAAAACCTTTGTCAACTAAATATATATTAATTATATATAAATGTATTATACAGAGATTCCATAAATGTGAAAGTGTGAACATTTATTCAGGGTTTGTTGATTTGGCTGTTTAATGGTTTACTTGCGTCAGGGTTTAAGCCATGTTTCTCACGTACAATATACAATCATGTATATAAATGTAATGAAATTAGATTTATTTTATTTTATTATATAAATACCACATGGTGATGAAAACCATTGCACAGTGATAATCATATAGCCAGCTACAAAACACAGCATTTCTTCTGATGTAGATTCACATGTGGGATTTTGAAGCATGATAGTCGAATTCATGGATGTGTTAATGTCATACCATATTTTTACATTGATTTAAATAACTTACACTCAATTTTAAGAGATTAAAGTTGAAAGTAAAATGGTTTAATTATGAGTTGCTTGTTTGTATTGCTTGACAGTGACAAATTTAGGTTGACTTGCTAAATAAATCACAATAAAGGAAATTTAATGTACAAGTACGTCTAAAAGATTCAATATTTTTGTCACTCTTTTCAGAGAGTGAAACCCATATTGATTCATTACACACAGAGTGAAAGATTTCAAGCCTTTATTTCTTGAAATTTTGATGATTGTGGCTTACACATAATGAAAACCCAAAATTCAATGTCTCAGAAAATTAGAATATTACATAATGTCAATAGGAAAAAATGATATTTTACACAGAAATGTCAGGATTGTGAAAAGCAGCTTAATTTTCATGCACTCAATATTTGGTTGTTATTCCTTTATGCGTCAATGTGTCATGGCATGGAGGCGATGAGCCTGCGGCACTGCTCAGGTGTAATGGAAGCCCAGATTGGTTTCATAGCAGCCTTCAGGTCATGAGGGTCTGGTGGCTCATCTTCTTCTTAGAATACAAAATAGATTCTCTATGGGATTCAGATCAGGTGAGTTTGCTGGCCACTCAAGCACTGTAACACCATGATCATTGAAGCAGCTTTTGGTACCTTTGTCCTGCTGAAAAATGAAATCAGCATCTTCATAATGCTTGTGAGCAGATGGAAGCATGAAGTGCTCTAAAATTTCCTGGTAAATCACTGTGGACCTCAGGAAACATAGTGGACCAATAGCAGCAGATGACATGGCTTCCCAAATCATCAGTGACTTTGGAAACTTCATAATGGACTTCAAGCAACATGGATTCTGTACCTCTCCACTCTTCCTCAAGAATCTGGGACCTTGATTTCCAAATGACACGCAAACTTTACTTTCATCTGAAAAGAGGACTTTGACCACTGAGCAACAGTTCAGTTCTTTTTCTCCATGTTTTTGATGTTGTCTCTGGTTCAGGAGTGGCTTGACACAAGGAATGTGACGTTTGTAGCTCGTGTCTAGGATTTGTCTGTGTGTAGTGGCTCTTGATCTTATGTAATATTCTAATTTTCTGAAACAGTGAATTTTGGGTTTTCATTATCTGTAAGCCACAATCCTCAAAATTTCAAGAAACAAAGGCAAATGTTTGAAATGTTACACTGTTTAGTGGTCTATATAATACATGGGTTTCACTTTCGGAAATGAGTGACAAAAATATTGGACTTTTTAGTATCCATGATCCATGATAGTATCCATGATATTCTAATTTTTTGAGATACTTGTATAACTGCTAACTGAAAGAAAACATGACACCAACAAGAGATTAGTCAGCTAAAACACTGGTAAAGATTCTAAAACTCATTCACAAAGGAAATCTAATACAGAACATGGTAAAATATATTGGATGTTTCCAGTCAGCTTTATCTAAAATTTGCAAGTATAAAGAAAATGGAAAGGTTAACAATAAAACAAAGATAGATCAAGTAAGACTAGGAGGGGTAGAAAATAGAAATTGTACAAACAAAACCAGAATGTTCAGCTACTACTCAATTATTGTTTGCTGTCAGATCTGTTGTTGTTGTTGGGGTTTTTTTTTTTTCTCCCCCTTCGAAGTAAAAAATTTCGGTGAACGTCCTAAAGTCTGTATCTCATATTCAGCCATGCTGCAGGCTTCCTGGTGTCTGAGTTATGATTTCCTTCTCACCTGTTATGCACTTGAACAGATTGTAAATATTCATACACACTATTATACACTGCCTGACCAAAAAAGGTCTCACTCTAATATTTTGTTGGACCTCTGTAAGCTTTGATTACGGCATGCATTCACTGTGGCATTGTTTCCACAAGCTTCTGCGATGTCACAACATTTATTTTTGTCGAGAACTGCATTATTTTTCCACCAAGATCTTGTGTTGATAATGGGAGATTTGGACCACTATAAAAGTCTTCTCCAACAGATCCAAAAGATTTTCAGGTCTGATCTGGACTGTGGTGGCCAATCCATGTGTGAAAATGATGTCTCCCTGAACCACTCTTTCACAGTTTGAGCCTGATGAATCCTGGCATTGTCATCTTGGAATATACCCATGCTGTCAGGGAAGAAAAAATTCATTGATGGAATAACCTGGTTGTTCAGTATATTCAGGTATCAGCTGATCTCATTCTTTGGGCACATAACATTGCTGAACCTGAACCTGACCGACTGCAGCAACTCCAGATCATAACACTGTGCCCACAGGTGATGAGCTTTTTTTGGCCAGGCAGTGTATCTATTGCAAGTTATTTTTGATACTGTTGTATTACTTTTTTATAGTTAACTAGCCACAGGAATTTGCTTTGGAGGAATATTATCCGGCCCGTAGTGTGCTGATGATGGTTTGTTGATGTTGGGATCACCGTTTTCGACCTCAATCTGATTGCACTTGCTCAGGTTTTTCAAGATTTTGAAGTTGGACCGTGCAGTCTCGACAAAACTGTTCTCCAGAAGCCATCCATCAGATTCAGACTCTGGGTCTTCTTGGCACAGGACATTTTTCAGAGCTGTTTGCAAGTAGCGTACACCAGTAAGTACAGAGAGCTGTCAGCAGAGAGAGGGAATAAGGCATACGAAGCTTGGTGAGTGATAAAAGTTTAACAATGATTTTAATGTACCTGTTGAGAAGGTACTTTCAACAACATAACAGCACATGCTCAATTTTGTTTTTATGCAATACTTGTATCTCATATGGGTTTGTTTTATATAATATAGGTTCCAACTCCACTGGAGGCCAGTTTGAAATAAGACGATTGCTTGAAATTGGCTAGGTGGGTTAGAGTGGTTTCATATGCAGTGGTGTCTCTGACACACAAAGCTTGATAGGAAACAATAAACTCTTGGCAGTATTTGACTCATCTGTGAAGCTACATACAAACCTACCTCGCTTAATGAGTCCAAATACAAATGCACACATTAATTAAAGTGGAGACCAGAGTATGAGTGAAATAATAACACATCCATAGCAGCATTTCAGAGGAGGGAATCCCAATGCTTTCCCTGCCTTAGCCTATAGCCAAAATAATGCATGGTATTGGTGCAAAACATGCTCACCCATGACATTCATTGTTTTGAAAAGAAAATATACCTGATGATAGTTTATTTTTTTTTAATTTTATTTTTTTTATTTTTGTTTATATTTTTTATTTTTTATACTTGTCATTAAATTTTCTGTCAGTACAAATATCCATGAACAAACTCATTTTCATAAGTGTGATGACTATGGCTAGCTGCGTAGCTATAATGATACCTGTAAATGTCGTGATTTAGACCTATGTAATTCTTTTTTTCTTGGCTGTTTGGCTGACATTGACATGTCCCAGTGCTTAGTATTGAGCACTCAGCTCAATTGAGTATTCAGCCACACAATAAGTTTTATGGACAATGAATGGGTGACCCCATACTCACTAAATAAAGACTGATGGGACATATACTGGTCCTTACGTTACAGGTACAGAAAATGTTTGGAATGTGTCGGACAGCTGTACCATTGTCATATGCAATGAAGTCTTAACAATATTACTTATGAAGAAAAGGATATATACAGAATCTCACAAAACTGAGTACACCCAATTTGCTACTGGAATCTTTCATGATGATATCACAGATTTGGTGGATGTTAGACACCTTGCGCTCCTCCACCTTCTGCTTAAGGTTGGCTCACAGGTGCTCAATTTGGTATAGGTCTGGAGACATACTTGGCCAGTCTATCACCTTTACCTTCAACTTTCTCAGTAAGGTGGTTGGCATCTTGGAGGTGTGTTTGGGGTCTTTATCATGTTGGAAAACTGCCATGTGGCCCAGTTTCCAAAGGGAGGGTATCATGCTCTGCTTCAGAATGTTACAGTATATGTATGCCACAGCACCCCAGTGTAGGTCGCACTCATGCCGCCCCAGAATGTGATGCTACCACCACCATGCTTGACTGTAGGCAAGGACAGTTCCTCACCAGGGCGTCGCTACATATGCAGTTTTGCCAACCCACAGGACATGGTTCCAGTAATCCATGTTCTTGGACTGCTTGTCTTCGGCAAACTATTTGCAGGTTTTCTGGTGTGTCAGTGTCAGAAAGGTTTTCCTTCTGGGACAACGGCCATGCAGACTGAGTAGTGTGTGGAGTATGGTATGAGCACTGATAGGCTGACCTTCCACTTTTCACTGACACTCATGCATCTATTTTTGAAGCAAACCCTAGGATATGATACTGAACACGTCTACTCAACTTCTTTGGTAGGCTCTGGCAAGGACTGTTCTGAGTGGAACCTGTTCTACAAAACCGCTGTATGAACTTGACCACCAAACCATAGCTCAGTTTCAGGGTGTTACCAATCTAGGCCATCTTTGTGGAGACCAAGTTTTATTTCTCACATCCTCAGAGAGTACTTTGCCATGTTGAAGGTCTAGTGGCCAGTATGAGAGAATTGTATCCAAAGCACGAAATTCAATAGCCCTGCTTCCCATTCACTCCTGGAACCTTGTAACTCTAACAAGTCACACGACAGCTGTGGGGGACAACAACACAACTGGGCATAATTTGGACATGTTCACCTTGGGTTCTACTCATTTTTGTTGCCAACTATTTAGACATTAATGGCTGTGTTGAGTTTTCTTTTTTTCGGAAAATACATCTATACTGCTATTCAAGCTTTACCTTGAGTATTTTAAGTTATATCCAAGTTTCATTTCTATAGTGTTGTCCCATGAAAACATAATATTTGCGGAAATGTGAGGGGTGTACTCACTTTTGTGAGACTATGTGTGTACTCCCTTGCATGCTTAACTAGTGTTAGTAACTTTAGGCTTCTGCAGATGTTGTTGCATGAGGATAATCAGGCTATAAATAATTGTAGAGTGAAACAGGAATCATAGATTGAGAAGATGTGGAACTGAGCAGTGAATATCATGTTTTTGTGTGTGGAAAATTCATTGTTAATGATCTGCAAAACATAATGATTGTATTTGGGCATGTCCAAAGCTATGGAAATAGTTGAATTTGCAGGTGTATTGAAGCATCTGAACATTTAAGAGTGGAAAAACACCACTGTATTTCTAAGAGCAATACCAAAAATCCCAGTCTACAGGAAATTCTAGTCAGAAAAGTGCATATATTACACACCATTATGCATGATCAGTCACAGTTGGCAAATTTTTGGTCTGGTGAATGTATGCAGTACCAGTCAAAAGTTTGGACATACCTTCTCAATTTTTTTTCTATTTTCCTACATTGTAAATTAATACAATCAGACATCCAAGTCAGTCAGACTATGGATGAACATACACGGAATCATGTAGTAAACTTAAAATGTTAAACAAACCAAAATGTTTTAGATTTTAGTTTCTTCAAAGTAGGCACCTTTTACTTTGATTGCACATTTGCACACTCTTGGAATTCTCTCAATCAGCTTCATGAGTACGGCCACCAATAATCACCTGAAATGGTTTTCCAACAGTCTTGAAGGTGTTCCTAGAGGTGCTGAGCACTTGTTGGTTGGATACCTACAAAGTTCTTGAAATTTTTTGGACAGACTTACCTTCATTTGTTAAAGTAATGATGGACTATCGTTTTTTTTCTTTACTTGGTTGAGTAGTTCTTGCCATAAACTGGATTAGAACATTACTCAAATAGAGCTATTCACTGTATAACAACTCTACCTTTACATAACAAAACTGTCTCAAACACATTGAGGGCAAGAAATTCAAGAAATTAACTCTAGACAAGGTACAGCTGTTAGATGAAAGCCATTCCAGGTGACGACCTCATAAAGCTGACTGAGAAAATGCCAAGAAAGTTGTGTAAAGTTGACATCTAAGCAAGAAGTACCTACTTTGAAGAATCTAAAATATAAAACATTCCAGTTTAAGACTTTTTTTTTGTTTACTTGATTCCATATGTATTTATTAATAGTTTGGATGAGTTTAGTATTAATCTACAATGCAGAAGATTTTAAAATAATGAAAAACCACCGAATTAGAAGTGTGACCAAACTTTTGACTGGTATTTTATATTAACAAAAAAAGTTAAAATTTTTGGCTAGTGCCAACCTCAAAGAGCCAGATGAGAAGTACTGTAAGGCCAATTGAGTGCATTATGTTGGTGTAATACTCCACAAGAGCCTGGTGGCAGCCTTTGTTCCATAGGTTGAGTTCCTCTGTTTGGTAGTCATAGTAAAAGTGAGCTGAGTTGTTGGTAATTTGATACTGTATGCAGGGACGAGGTGAGTTGATGTTACAACAACTGAACGGTACTCCATCGACCAGGTACTTTCCTTCCACGTTGCTGCGTATACGGCTGCAAAAACAATACAAGATGAGCAAAATATACTCCATAAAGGCTGCCAGTGCAGTTTAAAGAGTTTTAAACACATGCTATAAAACAGAAGTCCACCATCCTTAAGACAATACAATTTTCACTGGACATCAGTGCATGAATTTAAATGTATTTCCCAGCATAACTGGTGATCAAATTTTTTTAAAGACTTTAACTGAATTTCAAACTACAGCCTAAGGACTTCATTTGAAGTATCCTGACACACATTGAGCAACCTTGATCAAATTATGTATTGTTTTTCAAAATGAAAAGAGCTTAGCATATTCAGGCAACAAACTAACAGGATCACTCCATCACTCGTATTCTAACTAGTCTAATCTAATTATGGATTGGTGGAGTTCATAGTTTAACCAGCAGCACATGGCACATTATGGGTACGAACCCTGAACAGGGAGTCAGTGCACCACAGAGCACATACATACACACGCACACTCATACAAACTGAGACGCTTCAGAGATGCTAGCTGCCTTAATGCAGGTTGGGAATGTGAGCGGAAAACTGAGCACTCAGATGAAACCCATGCAAGATACATGGAGAACATACAAACTCCACACAGGCAGGTGGGACTTAAAACTGTGTTTATGGAGCTGTAGGGTGATTATGCTAATATGCACTGCAAGGTCTACAGTGTGACACCCAACTCCATTATATGGCACATGGGTGACTCAAACCACTATCCCTGTGGTGGTGAGGTAGCAAAACTGCCACTGTGACAGTCAAGAACCCTCCAGCTTAACAGCCTTTCATTTCTCACTATCCTTAGCTGCTCTACAGTGCTGGCAGTGAGAAATTTACTTTCAGGAGTGCTGCCAGGGATTTCAGGTCCCATGAAAAAATCAAATATAGTTAAACATTTTAGGGCCCCTATATATATAATATTAGACATTATACTTGTCCTAGGGTGACCAGACGTCCTCTTTTACCTGGACATGTCCTCTTTTTGAGACTTAAAAAAAATGTCCGGGGGGAATTTCACAAATGTCCGGGATTTTGTTCTACTAGAGCTTACATCGAATTTCGGAAGTGTTTCATTCACAAACTAGTCACACTCTCCCTCTACTCCATTCGGTTTGCTTGAGTGAGAAGGGGAAGTGATGAAGTA
>JAVSBU010308972.1:0-11286 GCA_033118015.1 Loricariichthys derbyi | reverse complement strand
GGTTTGGAGACAGTGGCACTGACAAAAAGACAGGAGAAAGAACTGGAAGCGGCAGAGCTAAAGATGTTGAGGTTCTCTTTGGGAGTGAAAAGTAAGGATAAAGTTAGGAATGAGATCATCAGAGGTACGGCACAGGTTTAACGATTAGGAGATAAAGTTAGAGAGGCCAGACTGAGATGGTTCGGACATGTCCAGAGGAGGGAAAGTGGGTAAATTGGTAGAAGGATGTTAGAAATGCAGTTGCCAGAATAAAGAACAAGAGGAAGGCCAAAGAGGAGATATATGGATTCAATTAGAGAGGACATGGAAGTAACTGGTGTGAGGATGCAGTGGACAGAGTGAGATGGAGGAGGATGACTCGCTGGGAAAAAGTTCAGGCCTTAGACTTGGAGGTGTCATAAGCATACCAACTACTTCACACTCGGCTGCAAACCACTCAAGTGCACACTGAAGGCTGCCATACTAATAGGCCAGAAGGACAACATCATTTGCAAATAGTGGAGATGGCACCTCTCGGCCCCCTTGATGGAAGACCTTGTGTCCCATGCTACACCTTGCCACTCTGTCCATGAATATCAGGGACAAAAGTGGAGACAAGGCACAGTTCTGCTGGAGTCCAACACCCACACTGAACAACTCTGACTTACTGCCAAAGAGGCAAACACAACTCAAACTCTGAGAGTACAAGCACCAAACGGTTCCACAAGGACCCCGTGCCTCATACTCTTCCAACAGAGCACTTCCCACAGAATGTCTTGGGGAATATGGTCATATGCCTTCTCCAGATCCAGAAAGCATGTGTAGAGTGGAGTAGCATACTCACATGCCCTTTCAACCATCTGTGAAAGAGTGAACAGCTGGTCCATAGTTACAAGACCAGGACGAAATCAGCATTGTTCCTCCTGTATTCAAGGATCGAGTATCAGACAAATCCTCTTTTCCAATACCTTTGCATAGACTTTCCCAAGGAGGTTGAGAAGTGTAATGCCCCAATAACTGGCACACTCTCTCCAGTTCCATTTCTAAAAAGTCCAAAACCCTAGAAACCTCAGGCCCTACCTCCTGCAAACGATATCTTCAATGTATTCCTTCCATGAGCCAACAATATACTCAGTTGAGCTCAGGGCTTTACCCATCCTTGCTGAGTACAGCTTGGGCAGTACCCCAGTGCTGCTGGTATGTTGTCTAGAAACTATTTTAGGTTGCCTGAATGTTGTTCTCCATGGCCTCTCCAAACTCCTCCCATGCTCTAGAGTTAGCTTTGGCAACCGAAAAAGCTGCAGTCTTTTTGGCATGCTCCCCATCCATGGATCCATCGGGAGTTCCCTGAGCTAGCCAAGCTTGAAAAGTTTCCTTCTTCCTCTTAATAGCTTCCTTCACCTCTGATGTCCACCAGCAGGATCTTCGGTTGCCACCATAACAGGCAACAACAAACTTTTGACCATAGCTATGAGCAGCACAAGTTAAGACAATAATATAACATAAGATAATCCTTTATTACACCCACAAATAGGGGAATGTACCGTACTAAAAAGAGCTGCTGCAAAAGACTGCCACTTTTGTGGTGCTGATCTTGAATTTGAGGTCTTGAATGGGGTCTATTCAGACTCCATGTCCTCTACCTCCTCAGGAACATGTGAGAAGTTTTATTTGAGGTGAGAGAGAGTCCTCTGCCAGCCTTTCCTTCTCTATGCATTTGGTCTGTCTGGCAGATTTCCCCTATATCTGATCCAACTTATGATGGTGATCAGTTGACAGCTCAGCTTCTCTCTTCACCTGAGTGTCCAGAACATATGGCCTCAGGTCAAACAACAAGACCACATAGTCAATCATTAATGTTTGGCACTTGTTTCTCTGGTACCAGGTAAACTTATGTGTGACCTTTTATTGGACAAGCCATGATTAGCACAGAAGTCCAATAACATCCAACCCCACAAGTTCAGCTCAGGTAAGTCGTTCTTCCCAATCACCCCTCTCCAGGTTTCCCAGTCTTTATCAACGTGAGCAAAATGATGGAGTCAGTGCTTGGAATCTGCTACAGAACTCTGCTCACTAACTCCAAGAAAGCTGAATACTCTGAACTGCTGATCGGTGCATATGCACAAACAGTCAAAGTTTTCCTCTTAGTAATCTGAAGATGCACTTTGGAAGCCACCCTCTTGTTCATTAGGCCAACCTCAAGTGTACAGTCTCCATTCAGTGACTTGTAAGATGAACAGGTCTGTAGCAAAGATCCAGACAAGTATGATCCAAAGATGAATAAGAACTCTGTGTACCCTGGCCGGGAAATGGTTACCAGGACCTGCACCTGGAGCCAGGCCTGGGGGTAGTGTCCATAGTGGCCGGGCAGCCCACTTAACCGCTCAGCCCAAAATGGCAATGTGGGAGGATTGTGTGGACCCACCACCTACAAGATCCAGAGTAAGGGTCCAGTGCAATGCCCATCAGGCACTGGGTATGAGCAGAGGGGCCCCTGGCTGAATGGATCTAAATATGGCTCAGCCATACGCCTCCACAAGGTCAACAATATCAAGTTTTCATATCCTTCTGGGGACATATAGTCTCAACAAAAATATATAAACATGGCCACACACATGCACATACTAACAGACACACACACACACACACACACACACACACACACACACACACAGACACACGCGCGCACATGCACACGGTTCTTGCTACATTTGTGACCGTGTAACAAACGGATGCCTTGTCACACTGTATGAGTCTAAACTAAAAAAAATATAACTATTTAAAAACTAGAGAGGTGCATTTCCTGCAGAAAATGCGAATGTGATTGCCATGATGCAAGTGCCGGATCAGGGTGCCCCCTGGTCCATGCATGCCGATTTTCATGTTTCTACCTCAAAAATTGTCAGAGTTACGGCCATCTGAAGTTGGCCGTAATGTTAAGTCAATGGGAAATCTCTTTTGCGTTTTCACGCGTAGTGCGAGAATGCAACGTGTGATTTCTTATCTGTATACAAGCAACCATGTCCTGAGAATTCTGCACATTTTGGTGTTTGTCCCGTGTCGATATCTCGAAAACTGCTGGGCAAATTAAGCGTCAAAAAAACGGCCAAATAACATTGTGCTCAATGGGTTTCCTAAGACCGGAAATTGTGGGCATGGTAAAAAGTGACCGGAGTGCCCGATCACGCTGTGACTTCAAGTGCTGGGTCAGCGTGCACCACGGTCCATGCGTGCTGAATTTCATGTTTCTAGTTCAAAAATTGTTAGAGTTACTGCCGTCCGAAATTGGCCGTAATGTTAAGTCAATGGGAAAATTTTCTCACGTTTTCGCATGTAGAGTGCGAATGCAACGTGCGATTTCTTATCTGTATAGGAGCAATCATCTCCCAAGAATTCTGCAATCACACTAATAAAAAAACAAAGAAAAAAAAAGATTTAAGAATAATATTAAAAAAAAAAGTTCCTAATCATTGACAAGCCAAAAGCCAAAACAGAAAAATAATAGTGGACACTCCAATAATGTGACCAAAAGACAAATTTGATTCCATTGTTTTCCAATGTTTTAAGATTTGTGTATTACAATTTGCTTACAAAGAAAGCTAAAACACGCAAACGTCTTAGGTAACTGTTTGGACATTTTCTAAATGACAAGAAGCTAATAACCCATAACAATTTTAAACCTATATATGAGGAAGGGTGCCCAAACTTTTGCACACATCATGTTACGTTTGATTGTCTTCCCATATGCTGTAAGATTTAATATTTTTAGTTTTTTTTTTTTTTTTTAATTATTGGACAGAATGCGAGTCCATCATAGTGCCAACAGAGGTCGCTGTTGGAGTGCTGGGGTATGATCATCTTGACTGACCTCCCTTGCCTCAGACACAGCGAATTATGCCTGTATCTGACCCATTTCACTTTTAAGATGGAAAGTTAAACACACACACACACACACACACACACACACACACACACACACAGTTTTATACACTGATAATTTATTTGTTGTTTACTGCAAATCTCATGCCCAACTTACAAAACATGCATTATCAGTTTCTGTTTTTCTTTCTTCTCCTTTCTGCCTGTGCTAATCATCGTGGGTTTGGGGGAGGGATCCGAAGCCTATCTCGCATGTACTAATACACTTTTAGGGGGTGTTATCACTCCCCCATACAGTGCCCCTGACCCTTACGGAGGTGTAAGTCCTGTGCAGGGCTAGGTAGGAGTCGCTACTGCAGTGCTGAGATCACACCATCGTTCAGCCTCAGCTGTTTCTGCTGATGACCCCCGTATTGGTCAACATCAGGACTCAAACCGGGGCCGCTGTGGTAGTGGTGGTGGGAGAGTGCAGTTCTGCTGTTCTACACCAACTTCTACATGTTGATTTCTGACATTAAAAGAACTGACTATAACTTCAGCAAGGAACTAAGATATAGGCTACTGTGAATATGTATCACACTGACAATATAAAACCATACACACACACACACACATACAAAACAAAAGGTACGACCATGTGCTTATACACATCCCAATACAAGCTACCACATTTAAGTTGTGACATTGTGTGGTACGTGGAAGAACCACAGCCAGACGGAGATCCCGCACGCACACTAACTATAGAAAGTAGGCTAAACACTTTATCTCTCACAGAAAAAGTTTGGGTGCCAACCAGGTTCCAGCTGGAACACAACCTCAGTAAGGAACAAAGGTAGAACACACACACACATACATACACTGTCTAACATATAACCACACACACTCGAACACACCCACACACGCACGGCGCGTGCAGGGGGTCTGTTGGAGAAAGGGAGTATGCGCGCACCTGTTTTAGGGGCATTACGGTAAAGTCAATTGTCCCTGCAAACACATCAGCGTCGGGCGCGCGAGCCGGAGTAATTCAAGCCTGATTTGTGCAGTAAAGAGCACGAGCTGCGGGCCGGGGGATGCCAGCAAAGAGACAGAAGAGAAGCTTTGTTTAGAGAAAGAAACAGTGAAGAGAAGAGGAGCGGAGAGGAGAAGAGAAAGAGAGGAGAGGAGAGGAGGAAAAAAGGACGGACGGGAAGAAGCTCCGTTTCCTTCCTCAACTTTTTCGCGACTGAGCGGTGATCATGAGCTAGCGCGCGCCGCGGGTATTGTTTCCACTCACCGTCTTGTCCTCAGAGGAAGCTAATAAAAGACAAAAAATAGAGGAAGGACTAAGAAAGACGATTGCTTTTGAATTGCTGTGTAATGCTGGCGCCGTGTCCGTCCTGCACCTGAGTTTAACAGCTTTTCTGAGCGGGTGCGCGAGACGCTTTGGAATCGCCGGGACGCTCGAGCTTCATCATCCACATGGTCGAGCGCTCGCCGTGAAAGTTCACTTCTTCTGAGTTTGCCAAAAGGTCCGTATCTTCTTATAGTTTTTTATTTATTTATTTTAAATAGTGTTTATCTTTTTTCTATTTTTGTTGGTATTCCAACCGGCGCATTTAATATTAAAAATATTATTAATAATAATACTAAATAATAATACTAAATAATAATACTAAATAATAATAATGCACGACCTTTTGTATTTAAAAAATGCTTAATACAGGGAAATCACTTTAACCTAAAGTTTCACACCCCTTTTAGGCTTAAATAGCTATTTTTTCTAAAATGTTGCTAAAAGTTTTACCTAACATACTGTTAGGACAAAACCATATAATAATAATACATTTTAAAATTTCTATATCATCTAAAATTATAGTAAGCTTCCACTTTTAATACTAATAAACTCATATAGAAAACTTTTAAAGTTATCTAAGGTGAGGAAAGTGTTAGATTTTGAGCCTTAACCCAGATTTATGTTTTTTTTTTTTTTTTTTTTTTTTTTTTTTTGCTCAAAAGTCTATCATATTGTGCCCATTTCATCCATCCCACTCTCTAAAAGCCTCATACTAAACTTTCCAGCCTTTTCAGATATTGAACGCACCTATTAATGACTATTTAAAATCATCTATTGAGAATAGTGCTTTATTTATCATAGGGATTGTCTCACAGGCCTTAAAAGGCACGACTACTATTTTTCTAACTATTTACATTTCACTTTATCCATACAATCTAGTTAGCTTAACCTCAGCGAAGAATTAAAATGAAGAAACACCATTCTAATAAGATTCATTACTGCATTCTGCCTTCAAGTTTCCCAATCTGACACTCTTCTGTTTTAACAGGCGTACTGAATCTTTTTTGTTGTTGTTGTTAAAACCACACAGAGATTCTTGACCAAAAAAGTGAAAAAAGAGAAAGTTTTTAAAGAAAATCAGGTGGTAAAAAGCCTTAGTGTTGTCAGTGTAATTTATGTTACTGACAGTGTTAAGCATGACAGATGGTTATTGATCTATACGGGATTAGTTTTATTATAAAGCTTTCTAACTACACTCATCTAATTCAGGGAATATTTTAACCTGTCAGTGGATTAGCTCTGATCAGTAGTTGTAGTTTAAGAAATCTTTGTCTTAAATGAAAGTTAAATAGATATTAAGTGAGGCTATAATAGTCTGTGCAGCAGTGAGGCTGCGTTTGCTCACCGTGCGCGTTTGAAAGTGTTTTCAATACTTGTTTCTGCAAATGTTCAGGTGAAATTTGGACTTAAAGTTCACTAGAAAGTATTTTTAGATGTGTGAAATTTTAAGCATGCACCATTTCAAAGAAATGTCAACTATCTTCATGGGTTCTTCATTGTTTTAATGGTGTTTGGTCTTAAAAATGGAACTTTGTAGAAAAGTGGAAAAATCAATTTTTGTGATAAAGCAAAAGTCTTATTTAAACAATAAGACAAGAACATGGGAGGCCTGAATCGTACACCACAGCCTCAACGGTGCTGATCAAATAAAATAATCTCTGCAATCTAACACTTATCTGCACCTCTTGCCACAAATTTTCTTCACCATCAAAAATTACACAGGCTGGCACAACATTTGACACGCGTGTTATTACGGCTTGATTGATGTACGATAGGGCTTCGGGCGCTATAAATTTTCTCCACCAGCTCCTGACCCTGTTTCCCTCTGGCATTCCTGCCATAGCCTGGTACATTGTACAGCACATAGTGCACTTTTGATCCGAATAAGGCTTCTAAAGAGGAAGGTTGAGCCTGGTGGGGGTTTAAGTGGGTTTATAGATCTTTAAATTAAAGGGAATGCCAAAGATAATGAAATACAAAGAAAGTTCTAGGGTTTAATTTTTTTTAAAGAACACTCCATAGACTGAGAAATAGATTCTGTGAAAATAGTGTTATGACTGTGTTTTTTTGGAATTTCTAAATTTTTTTTTATTTTGAGATGGAACTTGGTGTAAAGAGAGTTTCAGAGTCAGAGCTATTTAGAGATCCTGAAGAGTATCTCATGGTCTAGGAAATAGAATTGAAAGTGAAGAATGTTTCAGTCTGTAATGTTCTTTTGGAGATGACTAAATATCCTTTAAGTCTGAAGACCATAACTTTGCATAAAAATGGTTCGTTCAGCAAGGTTCTACTGGAATTTTTGAAAATCTTCATATAACTTGTGTGTTTCAGTCAGGCTTCCATTGGAATAAATAAAAATAATCTATACTGTGATAGAACTTTGTGTGAGTATTTTATTCTCTTAGGTTAGTTTTGAATTTATAAAAAAAATTTCTAGTTTAAAAAATAAAACTTGCTGTGAATAATGTCTCAGTTGATAAGGTTCTTGGAGAATATAATATAACTTTTAAGTGATGATAGTTTCAGTTAATATGGATCTTTAATAGGTAATTACTTTTAAGAAAAATGCTATTATTACTGATATAACTGCTACTACTAATAAATGAGTAGCATTAAAGGTCTAAACTTGCCTTTTCACCCTTTCCAAGTTAATTAATGCCAAATTAATTAACTATGCGGAGCAAAGAACACATCGTCCACTTTTAGGGAATATTAATAACGGTAATAATCAGAGAGGATATTTTAAAGGCTCTGTCTTTGTTGCGTAAGAGACACGAGTGGCAATTCGGCCCAGTGATTTTCTCACAACAGCTTTGTGTCCAAGTACAAAAAGCACTAGGGCTCGTCTCATACACTTTAAAATATAATTCCCTTATTTATTAGAAACCTGTAATATTATATTCTTTGTAATGGGATGTCATGATCATGTTTTTGTATGGGGCATGTTGGTGTAGAAGTTTGTCGTACAGATGGCCAGTTTGACCAGTTTCTCAGGCGTTCTGTGCAGAAAAGCAGGATCCACTTTTCGTGCATGTGTGAAATTCAGATAAGCTTCTATCAAGTGATATGGATGTGGCTCCTCATTTAAAGCACTTTCGCTCTCACTTGTTGGCCACCATTAACCACTTCTGGTGTTTCAAAAATAATGTTAGCTTCCTCGTGAACGCTTTTGATCAAAGTGCTCCTGAAAGGTAATGCACACCTGGATCTGGATGATTTTTTTTTGTGGTTTTGTCTGACCTTGTGTGATCCACTTATTGGTCCTGCACTGTGAAGTGCTTCTGCGCTGAATTTTCAAATGATTACGTTTGCCTCTTTTACGCTCGGCAAAAGGTCAGGCCGGGATATTACGGCCGGTTACCTCCGCTGAATGCGTCGCCTTTAGTGCTGACCAGTGGTAAGCAGCAGAATGGGTGATTAAACATGTGGTTTTAATTGAAGATGCTGTTCAGTGGAACAGTGAGCCTGGGCATCATTCTAGCGTTAATAATTTCCAATTTAGATAGCGAGGCCTGTATTGCGACCCGCAGAGTGGAAAAAAAGTCTTAAGTATGCTGCTGGTCTGTGAATGGGGGAAAAGTTTTGGTGGCATAATGTGGTAAGATTTAGAGAAACAGCAAAGCCATTTGTGATGAAGTTGCAGAAGATGTTGGCAGTCCTGTTTCTTTGCCTTTGCAAGTTCGAATATGTGCATGACTTTCCTATGTGGAGCGTTTGGAACGACTGTAGGCCATAACGGATGCCTTTAAGATCTCTGGCGTGTGGAACTTTGCCGAGCAGGGAGGCCCGTTTCCTCAGAGAAAGTGCCGGAGATGGAGAAAGTCAGTGGAACGTCCATTGGATGGAAATGACCGTCTTAGTGGCAGAGGTGTTGGTCATTATTCCTCCGGATCCATTAGCTAAGCGTCCCAAGAGAGCACTGGGTGGGCAGTGGCCCAGCTTTCGAGCCTATTATCGGTGACGGAAAAGCCCAGCACTTCCACACGAGCGCCAGGAAGAGGGAGTGAAAGACGGCGAGGAGTAGAGTGAGGAAGTGAGAGCAATAGGGAGGGAGAAAGTGAGAGACGCTGATGATGGAAGATGAAACCTTATGTAGTCCCACCCAGACCATCAGATTGATAGCTCCAGCGGCACAGTCTTAACTTTGAAATGGCCACGAGATTTGTTCACTTCGTCAGCATTCGGCCTGACAGCTGTATTTGGGTTATGGATTTTCTCTCAATCCAGCTCTCCTCCCATAATTCGAAGCTCTGCTTTCATGTAACGCAGCACGCAGTATATTTTAAAAACCCGAGTTAAAGACTGACAAACCGTCACGTCCATCAAGCAGCGGAGGGGGTTGAGAGTACATATCAGTAAGCTCCTCAGGAGAGGAGAGGAGAACAGAGGAGAAAAAGGACCGGGAGAGAAACTTTCAGCACTTTTTAATGCTACTGTGAAAGACATGGCCGTGATGGATAAATGACAGAGCCTTAGCGTACATCACACTTTTTTTGTTGCTTAAATCCCATCAATATTCGTTCCTCGCTCTCTTTTATTTTGCGACAGCGGCGAGTGGTAGGCTGAATTTAAAATGCTAATCCACCCAGCTGTTGAAGGAAGTTTAGGCGCTCTATCACACGCTGACCACATAAGTAATAACCGTAGAATCGTGTTTTATTTTCATCAGATAATCAGTACGCTTTGGTGGAACGCAGTTATTGGTTCTCCGTGCCACTTCGGGAGTCAGCAAATCACTTAACTTGTTATGTAGGACGTCAAAAAACATTTAAGAATTCCAAAGATGGTAATTAATATTACATAGGAATTAATGGCACGGAATTTTGGATTTAATTGTGGCTCAAGACGGGCTCTTTCATTTTCTGTCGTCCCTCTGGGAGGCTCTCATGCTGAAGTGGCTTCGTTTGTGGGTATGTGTGGAACCACAACGGTGGGGGTTGAGGAGGTGTATACCGTGAAGCCTCTTCAGAATGACATAGCGGCCGGACGAGACCGAGAGAGAGAGTTAGATTAGAGGCAGCGGAGGGAAGCAGTGTGATATCTGCTGCTTAGTGAAAAGTGGCAGCAAACCTCGGGCTGGTTTTGTGCAGCACATGGAAGAGATGTGCAAGTTGTTTGAAGCTGAAAAGCTTTTAAGTATAAAATCAAGGTCATCCATATATGCGCATATTCTTTATGTCAGCGAGGGAATTAATATCGTAATAAAAATAATATTCCTACAAACCTCAGCGATTCTTTTAGCCTAGTTGTTTTTATTAGGTTTTATTCTGTAGAAAGGACAAAATTAATTCTGCAGACGGACGTCTTAATATTTGAACTGTTGAATACAGGCTGGATTTGAAACTTGGTTTGACACATTTTTACATATTGTTACAGTCATATAACTTTAATTAAAACAGTTGCTACACATGCAAATTTACACATTTAATTAGCTTGATTGGATTGAAAAAACCACAGTTACTAAATCAATAATTGTTTGTGGTATCTGCTGTTAATCATAGGCTGTATTTGTATATGTTCATATAACCATGTTTACCTGCACTGGGCAGAAATGAAACAAAGTGAATTAAAAAAAAATAACTTGGCAAAAGAAAATATTCTTTTTGCCTTCTTGCTAACTTGTCACTGCTCTTTTAATTTCTATAATTACTCCATAAAGTGCAGTCCTATCAAATCAACAACTCATTCAGATTCTACTGTAGTTCTCTGTAAAATAAGTCAAACAAAAGCTTCTCTTTGCAGAACTTTATAAATTTTGACAAATATATATGTAAAAATATGCTAGTGGTACCCTGTGTCTGTGTGAGTTATGTTACATCCATTTATTAACTGTTCAGGAAATATTTATTTCATTGAAAAGTTTACTCAGGTATTTCTTTTGTACTGTTGCACATGTTCATTGCCAAAGATAGTAATAAATTCATATTAATAGTAATCAATTCCTTCTTGTGTAACGTACATCACGGTGTCCAATTTTCAAATTTCCCTAATGGCCATAAAAATAGAAATAAAAAAATGAGTCCATATTCAAATATCTTACAGCAGGATATGTGTTTCAAATGGATTACAAGCCTTATAACATGTTTTTGTCATGA
>JAVSBU010308971.1:3182-18373 GCA_033118015.1 Loricariichthys derbyi | reverse complement strand
CACACACACACACACACACACACACACACACACACACACACACACACACACACACACACACACACATAAATATATACTGTTTTTCTAGTATTGCTGTCATTTCCTTTTGTCTAAATTACTTTGTTTAGAATTTATAAAATACTATACTATATATAAAAGTACTCTATAAATACATGTATATTTATAATGTAATAAATATTATAATTATAAAAAACAACAACAACCACCATAGTACTAGTAGTAAGAAAAGTAACAGTAATAAAATTAATACAAATAAGTAAAAAAAATAGTAAAAATAAACAAAATAAACATTAATTATAACAGTAATACTAATTACACAATTAACATAATAGTAATAAAATATCAAAATTAACAACAATAATAATAATAGCAAATCTAACTAATTACAATAAAATAATAGCAAAATTAACACATTCTAATAAGTGAGATAAATTATAAAATAAAATAAATAATAGAAGTTAACATATAAAAATGATATTTTTTAAATTATACATTAATTATTTATATAATTAGACTCTGGAATGTAAAATCTAAAATTTTACTTTTACATTTTACTGCAAAAAAACGACATTTGAAAAATGTGGCTCTTACATAAAAATAACTACTATAAAATGTCTCTATACAAATGTTAATATTTTACAAGATGTCGAATATTAACAAACTGCTGCTTAATTTTTTGCTCTAAAAGTGAAATACATCCACAGTCATCTGCCCATAGCACAGGTAGACGTGTGTGTGTGTGTGTGTGTGTGTGTTTACCTTTCCTGAACTTCTCGGCCTGATCTCTCCACTGTTTGACCTCATTTTCATTAACCAGCCTGCAGCACAGAAGAAACATCTTCATCATAATCATTATCCTCATCATCCTCCATCATCCTATCAAAAGTCTCATCCTCCTGCTCATCAACAACAACCTCATATTCATCATCCTCATCCTCCATAATTCTACATCATTCTTATCATCCATCATCCTCCATCATTTTCATCAACATCCTCATGCTCATCATCCTCCATCATCTCTCTTCATCCTCAACATCCTCATCATCATAATCAACATCCTCACCCTCCATCATCCTCCATCATTCTTCTCATCATCCTCAACATCCTCCATCACTCATCCTCCATCATCAACATCCTCAATCATCCTCATCCTCCATCATTCTCATCATCAACATCATGCTCATCATCCTCATCATCTCTCTTCATCATCCTCACTATCCTCCTCCAGTTCAGTCTAAGCAGAATCCACACACACACTTTATACATCTTTATTCATTAACTTACTTTAATTAACACCTGCTACTTGGGGATCAGTAAATTAGATAATCTGTAATATTAATTAGCACAGTGTAAATCCTGCTAATCTTATTTTCCATTATTAGGAATTTTACTATATTTTCTGTTTACAGGTGGTAAAAAAGTAAACTAAATGATCAGTTAGAGACTCTAAATGCAGTATGAGATACACTTCTGCATTAAACACCACGTCCTATAGGAATAATGAAAGCTTCATATTTAAAGTATTATAACTTATGAGCAAAATGTTTAGTCTTATTAAAAATATAAATAAACAAAACCTGAAGCTGAAACATTAATAAATAATTCCAATAACACATTAATGAACAAACATATAAAAAAGGCAACTTTATAGATAAAACATTTCAAAGACAAATTAAAAATAAATATATTAAATAATAATAATAAAAACAACACTACTACTCAATTATATAATAATGGTTATTATTAATATTATAACTGTAATTACAGTAAAACTATACAAACCTAATATAATAATAATAATTATTATTATTAATCATCCCCCAGTGATAAAAATAAAAAAGTTGCCTTTAAATCAAATCCAGTTTGTGAATAAATTAAATAAATATAAATTAATATTCATCCTATCTCAATTACTGTTTGTTATTTAGCCAGATTAAGTGCCATCATATTTATATTCCTTAAACATGTTTTTTCAATCAATTCAGAGAGCAAACAATGTGTCACTAATTAATCATTTCCCAAATCAGATATTAAAAAAAATCTAAAGATTCAATTAAAAATTAATACGAGAGAATTGAATAAAAAGTTAAAGTTAAGTGTCCTTGGGAAAAAAAATTTAATTACAACGTGATTGTCTAATTATTTTTATTTTACTAAATTGACAATAGTTTGTTTTTTTTCTTTACTGAAATACAGCTAACCTGCCAAAAACTTTTTTTTTTTTTAATTTAAATAATAACAAAGCATTTGAACACAGTATGGAGTCATTTCCATTTTTATATTAAATAATTACAAACATTTAATAGACACATATTTAGAGGGAAACAAACTGTTTATTTGACATTTAATATATGAAATATCAGTAGGGATCAAACAAAATGAAATATTATTAAACATTAAAGGGTTATAAGCTTTATGAAAGGATTAAGTTCAGTATTAAATTTATGAAGATAAGACCTGGACTGGCTCTGATTTCCAAAGCTGAGGACAAAAAGAACAGAGAATCATAATCAGCCTCCGGTAACAGATCAGGAAGGTCCGTATTTAAAAAAACAAAACAAAAAAAAAAAACCAAAAACCCCAAAAACCAAAAAACATTAAACAGATAAACAATTATAATAAGGTGTTTCTCCTTCTTTATAGTCTAACAGTAAGATGTTTGATCTTCTGAGATTTTTGAGATTATTTCCATAAAGCACTGATAGGTGCCAATACTTATTCAGTGACTCCGTGTTCACTGATCATCCATCTCAACAGAACCCAAAGTGAAGGTGTTTGGGCTCTGGCCTCTGCTCTCAGGGCACTGATTTAATTGGTCCAGATTGGAGCCGTAGCCTTTGATCTTGCTTTGATCACACGTTCACCACCAGCATCCATGTGTTCACTCTCAGTTCATCCACGGGTTCGACAGGAAGCCACGGGCCGATACAAAACCACCTGCTACTTCAGAGCAAAGAGCATCAGCTTCCCCAAAGATCTGAGGGGTCGAACCCGAACCGTCTGCATCCTCACATGGAGGAAGATCAAAGGCTGGGTTTGATCTGCACAACATCTGAAGCCTCAGGGGGCTTTAATGTTCACTTTTAATCACCGGTCACAAACTTCCTGCATGTGACCGATGTAGAGCTACGGTTTGGATCCAAAACGTTAAAACATTTTAAGAACGGAATGTTTCCAGAAAAAGATTTAAGCTTTATCTTAATTCAGAAAATACATGATGCAGAAGTTACACAGGCTTAAAGTAATGAAGCATAATTAACTACACGACTGGGATATTTAACCCCATATTTTTAGGCATTCTATATCTGAACATTCTTTAAATGCTTTTCTATGGGAGATTTTTAATATAATTATAATATAATTAATTATATTAATTATAATACAATTAATATATTTTAAAATAAATCATTATATCTATTCTAACATAATATATTATTTTGATTCCAAAAGTAAAAAGCACATCAGTTAAAGCAGATTAAATTTGGGTTTGTGTCTCAATACTTTTGAATGTGTGTGAGTGTGAGAGAGTGTAAAACTGTGTGTAAAACTATAAAAACACAACAATATAACAAGAAATAATAATAATAAAAAAGTGATGTAAAGAAAAAGTCACCAATAAACTAACCCCAGTTTTTTAATTAATAAATAAATACTCACCTCATCTCATTTACCCTGTTTGTCATTTAGTCAGATTAAGTGCCATCGTTTTATTTTTTCATTCCTTAAACGTTTTTTTTTCTTCCTCATTTTAGTGGTTACAAAACAATATGTAGCTAATTAATCCTTTCTTAAATCCGATATAAAAAATTAAAAAATTCTATTTAAAATAAATACATCAGAAATTAATACAAAGTTAAACATTACACATCAAACATTATTATTATTAAATGTTACTACTACAGTATTTTAATTATTATATCAGGTAGTATTTGCTCCATTTTTCTATAGTGTGTCCTTGGAATAAAATACATATTTGAATTATATATTGAGTGTTTAATGAAGCAGGTGTGTTTTGTGTAAGAAATTTGAATCTCTCTCAATATAATTTATAGGTGAATTTAAATATTTAAGCTTAAATCTATAAAAATGTTAAACTGGATCAACTCCAAAAACAGAAACACAGAGAGAGAGAGAGAGAGAGAGAGAGAGAGAGAGAGAGAGAGAGAGAGAGAGAGACAGATTCTCTACATAACACCGTTTGATCCGTGTCTGTACGTTAAACACTTCGGTCTTTAATAATCACAGGAATGTGTATAAGAAAAAGAAAAGGGAGAAAATATTTATTCACAGCTAATCTGAAGTTAAATAGATTTTATACTTACATTCTAATGATGTTCTTGACATTAAAATTATCCAGGGGTGAAACATCTGGATCTTCTCCTTTATCGTCCTGCAGAACGATCTGCTGAAGGATCCGGTCCAAAAGCTGCCACTGCTGTACTGAACCCGCCCCGCGTTTATCTATAAACAATGTATATACCAAAAATATTTAACTCTAATTAATAACAATAACTAATAACAAGAATAAAGCTCAATTTTTAAAGTATGTCTCACAAACACAAGGATGATTTACAAAGAGAGAGGGGGAAATACTTTGTTAGTTATAGTCACAGTCGGCTAATTTAGAGCTACCAATTAACCTAATGCGTATCTTTAGAATACATTTAGGAATACAGAGTACCAACAGGTAACGGAATCATGTACATCAAATTTCCTTAATCGCATACAGCTTTAGATTTATTTTAAACTAGGAAATAAACTTTTAAATAAAAGAGAACAAAAGCCAAAACAGAATAAAAGTACTCTAGTGTTTACTGAATAAAACTTAATTAGAACTTTTATTTAGTAAGTTTATTTCTTACATAACATCTAAGCCACCTAAGCAGGTTTGGTCCCTTTTTAAGTCTTTGGTTCCTCCCAAGGTTCCCTCCTTATAACAATTAGGGAGTTTTGCCTTGCCACTGTCGCCCTAAGCTTTCTTATTTAGGACTGGCCTTAGATATTAGAAATGAGTAAAGCTTCATTGAGACAATGCTATATTAACAAAAAAATTATATATTCTTTGACTCTCTTGATGGGGGTTCAAGAAGATCAGTCTAGACTTCTCCAGCCTCGACCTCAGATCTCTGGACGTCACAGCGCCACCTGTGGTTCCTCCTGATATTATAACTTTACTTATAATTTTTTGTTTTTTTCTGATTTATAGTTTTATAGTTTTAATTTGGGCACAGACTCAAAAAACGTCCGTATGCAAAGACAAAGCAACACAAAGCACATCAGTAACTCTGCCAACCTGATCAATAAATAAATAAAAAACTAACCAATTATATTATTTTTATCTCTTTTTTCATTTAACTGAGTTCTCCATTTCTGCTTTAGGACCGGTGTGAAAATCTGAATGATGTTTAGCTCATATTCATAGAGAAATCTAGAAAAGTCTACAGGGGACACAAACCTTTGAGCAACAGCTTTATTATAATAAGACGTTTTTTTGGAATGTAATTACTGAATTCTGTACGAGTTTGATGGTCAGACTCACAGGGCATCTGGAGGCAGTGCTGTAAGATGGACAGAAGATGAGGATAAGCGTCGCTGTGGTTCAGCTTCTTCTTGATCAGATCAAACATCTGGCTGGCGCTCTTGGTGTCCACATGTGTCTGCACAAAAAGAATCATCAGCAAAACCTGGCACCGAATGGTGAGTCTGCAGGCTCAGGGGTGACGGGTTCACAAAACTTACCATGTCGAAGCGTTTGGCCAGTTCACAGTCGTCCTCGTTTCGCACCATCTCGAAAAAGTCCAGGTGTCTGAGACGGAAAAGACGCATTTAATTCACGAGCTTGCTAACGCTTCAAAGAAACGGAACTGCGGTAGAAGTGGGGAGTCACCTGTCCAGAGTGGCATTCTCATGCCCTCGCAGTTTGTCGATGACCGGCTGGATGCCCAACATTAAGAATTCGTACCTTAGATGGAGCCGAAACTCGAGGTTGTCCTACAGACAAATGGAAAAATAATAAAACAAACTGTAATATTCTGGGAAACATTTATTCACCTTATGTATTTCTTATCCTGAAGTTTTTTTTCCTCCTCAGCCATCCACTCAGGAGGGTGCCCAATCAAGACTGGCACCACAACTAATACACTACCATCCTCCAACAGCGATTTGACCTGTTAGCCCATCAATGCAAGGACCCATTTATGGAGTGAAAAACTGTCTTTAAAGTGACAGTGCAATAAACGTCCTGTATGCAGAAACCGTGAGAAATGAGTGCATTTATGTCTGATAGATTTGAGGCTGTTGGAGGAATCGTCCACCGGTTTTGTGACCGCTCTAACACACGAACAGCTCTACAATGGACTGGCGTCACATCCAGGAGACATTTTGTCCTGTACCCTGTCTTCTCTGGGGATATGTTTTGGAGCACCCATAGGAAAATTAGATAGAGTCCTAAAAGGTTCATTTAATTAATTATTCTTGGATCTCTCGTAGCATGCTTTCGATGGGAGTCATTCTCAGAATTAACATGACGTACAAGGACCAGTGAGTGTGAGTGTGTGTTTGGAGCTGGACCAACCTCTCCTGGCCCTGCATTCAGCACGGCATTGATGAAGGACATGATGGCGGTTTTTAGGTTGACCTCATCCCTGTAACGTCCCGTGCTCCGGTCCAACTCGTGCAGAAGAGTCTGAAAGATATAAACGGCAGAGAGCATGAGCTCCAGCTGCAGGAGCTTCAACACAAAGGTGTTTATTATGGTCTGTAACCAAGCAGGAGCTACACCTCATTCCTTCAGCTCACCCGACGTGACTCCTGTTTGGTCACTTTGGAAATATAAACTGTATTCTCCCAAGGAAACTGCTCCATTGGCTGCGTTGCAAAGACACAGTACCTCTTACTCTTCTTGTTTCTCTTTAGCTTACCTCCACAAATGGAAACTACTCACTAATTAAACAGACAGAAATCAATCCAGAACCTGTTCCTGCACACCCATAATCCTCTACGCTCACCTGGAATCGCGTCCTCTCGGCAGCGTACTTCTGGTAGTGAGCCATGGCCTGCAGGACCTTCTTGTGGCCATCAGGAACCAGACAGAGCGCGCCGAGGATCTCCAACACGGCCACCTTGGTCTTCATGTTGTCCTGCCGCAGGCTCTGGGAGATGGTGTTGATGCTCTGGGGGTGAGCCAGGACGTGAGCTCGACCCTGAGAGTTGTTCATCAGCGCCTTGATGCAGCCGATGACAGAGGTGTGGATGCGGCTCTCCGACGTCTCGTAGTCCATGCTCCTCAGGAAGTTCAGCAGACACGTGAGGCCATCCAATTCGATGAAGCGCGTTACAAACCTGCAGAGGTAAAGAACCATGAGGTCTTGCAAAAAAATGCAATGCAAACTCACTATACACACTGCATGCGACGCTTTTTTTCTGCAGGAAAAAAAAACAAAACAAAAACACCACAAACAAGCCAAAGAAAATGTCTTCAAGTGATCAGGACGTCCTTCTGCTGCTCAATACTGGGTACATTTTGAACCATTATTTGATTTAGGAGGTCTGTCCAATTACACAATGCTATTAATTATTAAAAATAGTAATGACTTTAAGTCATGTGTTTTTACTCCGTCTAGTTTTAAGTATGAAGGCCGATGGATATAATTTGTAAAAGTCCCTCAGGTTGCTCATTTCTCCAAAACCAAACATGCAGACGAAGCCAAAATGAGGTCGCTCTCAGAACTTATGTCCCAGCTCATTAGTCTGGGAGCTTCATGAATCCTGGACCTGCCTTTGGGGTCCATGTTTGGCTGTTTTTATATTTTTAGTGGTACAGCATCTGTTCCAGTTTTAACCGAGCTGGTTTCTTTACCGCTTCCACATTCACGTTATTAATGATGTGTCAGTACAAGGTGACGCAGAACCAGAAGATCTTTCAGCACTGTGTTTCTTAGCTTTAAGACATCGCCCGGTGTCCTCATTCATCCAGATGTTACGTACATCTCAGAGGGCTTCACAGCTGCTTAGTGACAAAACCACATTTCAGTCCTTATATCACTTGGTGGAGGACAGCTGGGGCGTTAACCAGAACCATCATCTAACAAACGGAGTGTGAACTCAGGCCAGATGTGGAGATCTCTCTAACTGTAGATCCTGGATTTTATTTAGTATCAGAGAGCTAGCATGAGCACTGCTTTATCATCAAGAGGAGAAAAACCATAAAGCAGTTTCCATACTGGGAATCTATTAACATTTTCTGCCTGTTGTTCTAAATATATCCACCCATCAACCTTCACCCATCCAGTTATCCATCCATACCCATCTGTCCAGCCACTCTTTTGTATCGAACCACCAATCTAGAGCTTAAGTCACATCCATCCATCAGTCTACCCATATTTATCCATCCTACCCATCCATGTGTTCATCCACATCTCTCTGTTCACAACTATTCCTCCAACCATCCATATCCAACCATCCATCTCCATTCATATATATCCAACCATCTGTCCATATCCATATACATATCCATCCATCTTTTCTTCTAAATCTATCCAACAATACATTGATCTCGGTCTGCATATCTAATCATCCACATCCATCCATTCTTCTTTATTTATCCAATCTAGTTGTCCATATTTAGCTTCCAATCCATCTTTCCACTTCACTTCTGCACCCACCCATATGGATCTGCATCCACTTCTTTATATTTACGTATTTTCTATCTTTTTATTTTTATTAATGACTATTATTATTTATTCTCTCTATCTTATTAGCCTCAGCTCTTGGATGATGAATCAGAAGGAAAGAACTGCATCTCGTTTAATTAGCTTCATTTCATGACTATGAAGCTTACTGATGTTTTTCAGATGCATTTTTAAGGGATTAGTTTATTACTTTTAATACTGCGCCATTTCCTGCCGTAATAAAACAATACGACAACACATTCCATTAAGGCCCATTTTCTTATTTTGCAACAAAAGGGCTGAGTCTCGGTTAAAACGCCTGCAGGCCAAAAACACGTCTGTGTTGAATCTCCATCCTGCTTAAAGCTCAGCCAACACAAACTCCACCTCACAGGACGCTTTCTGCAGTCCAAAGCTCTCAGACTCTCTCCTCCACTTTCTCCCCTGGCCGTCCAGAGCTCGGCTACCAGAATCACACGAGAGCGAGAGGAAAACACCACGGCGTCCAAAACTCTTCAAAGGTGCAGTCTTGAGTTTCTGTGAAGGCATGTGACTCCGGCGAGAAACAGATATTGGGTCGGTTACAGTCCGTTTAGCCTTAGCTTTGAGCCGAGACCATGCAGGTTAACGTTACGAGGAATCCAGGTCATCTGGGCTTAGAGGGGTCGTCATTAAAACTGGGGGAAAAATCATCTTACAGACCATTTTAATAACATTTAATCACTTAGCAGACTACTGTATCCTCAGCGACTGAAACTTTACAATCCAAGCAATTGCGGTTTAATGTTTTGGCTCATGAACCCAACAGTCGCAGCTTGGAAGAGGCAGGATTTGAACCTTGGACCTCCTGATCCATAGACCAGTACCTTCAGCTGGTGAGCCATTTTATGCACCACAAGGTTCCTAATACGAGGCGCACATCCAACCCAAACAACCAGAACCATCTCAAATCATATTTAACCATATCACATATCTAAGTGAACAAACACAGGGCGGCAGTGGCAAGGAAAAACTCCTTAAACATGAGGAGGAAGAACCTTAGGAGATCACAATTCAAAACAGATCTGCTTGAGCAGCCTAGATGTTACATGTAAGATTTATATATGCACTGGATAAAATCGAATAATAAAACCTAATAGTGTGGAACAAATCCACGAATTCTGATGAAACTGTTTGAAGGTTGGGATGTTTATGTTGTTGCTGGTACAGCCGTGTGACCGTACGCTTCTAAACTCCTGAAAATTCAGTGACTTCTTTCACACAAACACATTCATTCCTTTTACAATCTGCTTTGCGACCCATTTTCCACACATCTGATGAGACATTCACTGCACTGTACCACCTCTACTCGACTCATAAATCCTGTCACACACCCCGCAGGTATTTAAAGCCTGATCCTCCTCATGCAGCGCCATCTGCAGGAGCCTGGTTTACTACAACCTTAAACACGCAAGGTTTAATAATTAATAATAAATATGGTTATGAACCATAAATATCCATGTTGTGTTCTGTGAAATGGATTTATAGCTTAGTACAAATTAGTGGAGGAAAATCATCCAAACAAACACAAAGAACTTGCACAAAGTCTGTAAACACATCAACCGAGCTAAAACAGTCTCTAATCCAAACGTGAGCTAACGGACTTGACCGGTCAGGTTGTAAATTTGAGTGAATAACAGACTTCTGCTCTTAGACTAACTCCCACCTCTGCTCGTGGATCGTGAATAGGTTTTGAGTTAATAGGCCTTTTTATTTCCAAATATTATATGTTATGATTCTTAAAATCTTCATCAAAGTAAAAGTTCAAGACGGAGGAATAAGAACAGAAGCTTTAAGAGAACGTGGGACCTGAAATAAACTCCTGCTTTCATACCAGCTACTGAATCCATACAAAATTGTTCATTAAAACATCACAACTCGCGCTGTGTTTTATTTCAGACCCAATAAAGCGTCTCTGTGATTACGCTCACACACGACTTCCTGCCATAAAAAAAATAAAATGCAGAGGCAAACTGCAAAACCTCCAAACAATAACACATCGTTCATATTTAGTGTTAAATCCGAGAGCAGATCAGAAGGACGCAGATTTACGGTCGGAGTTGAGGAACATCTGCAAGCACTTGTGTCGATGGAACAGGCGGAGATGAGCCAGAAGGCCACAGAGGCGTGTTTGTGAGATCGACACAGCCAGCGTTATGAGCGATCGGCGGCAGACTGTCTATGCCGACTAAAATCTCATGAATCGAACGTCGAGCCCTCGCTCGGGGCAGGGCGTCGGGTCGGGTTCTGGTGGAACGCTTATGTGGGAAGGAGCCATGATCACACGCCGACAGTAACGTCATCACGCACTTATAACCCTCTGATCATCCAGAACTCACAAATCAAAGACTGAGGAGCTGCTTCGACAACATTTAGGGTTCAATTACGGTTTACGGCTTAGGTGGATTAAATTATTTAAATCTGGAGCGAACGACTTCATAACTCAGAGATGATTTACAATTGTGAGACGAGACACGTTTAATAACCTTTACAATATCACAAGACGTGCAAATTAACTTTCTTTATTGGTAAAATCCAAACTTATTCCATAAACACACAAAGAGCCAAACAAACCCAAACCTTCTTCCATCCCTTTGACACTTTGTGTTTTCCACAGTGGACAGTAGTGGTGTGATATTGACCTAATATGAGATTATATTTTTCTTAACCTTAATTAGATGATACTCTACCAGTTTTTGGCTGCTTTAAGCCTGTTGTGAACATCTGACTCCTGAAGTTTATTCTAATCCTCATATTGTTCATGGGTTTGGTATCGTTTGCATTTTATTGATTCTGGTACTTATCCGGGTTTGGTAGAAAAATGGTGAAAAAGAACACAAAGGCACAGATTTTTTTTTAAAGCAGTCATTCATATACTTTAGTTCTTTTTTGTACTGGATATCCTAATGATCTGCTTTTGGACTAGGAGAGAGCAGTCAGTCGAACCCGGGACACTGCTGAACCTCAATATCAGAATCTGATGTTTTGTCATGCTGCACACATTTCATCTTTTTGTTGTCTCACAAATTGGAGCCAAACTTTTTGGACACTTATCTAATGCTATCATTAGGGTTGGGTTTTGAATCGGAACTGGTTCCAAAACGCCCAGAACCGGGTACTCATTAAAAGATTCCTGAGCATAATTATAATAAATAATAATTGTGAAAATATTTTTATTATATACAAGTATTAAAATAAAACTAATAAACATAAAATGATTACAATTAAATACAAATGATTAATTACAATTAAGAATAATTATTTTAACTACTAGAATGCAAATATTTATTTAGTATCAGAGGGCCTTCAGAACGGATTGTGAAGGCCTCCGTGCAGACTTCTTTAACTTTAAACCTGCCTGGAAACAAATGATGGCTGAAATGTGATTGGTTAAATGCTTTAATATAAAAATACATGTCTGGAAGCAGCAGAACCATCGGAAAAGCTATGAAAGGAATTGGACAGATCATTTGGAATTATTTAATAAGTATACATGGAAAAAATATAATTAACATCAGTTTGTGATCCAGATATTTTAGGCCAGCAGAGAAGGTCTTACAGGCCCTGACAGTCCGCCATATAAAGTTAATGATAATATAAATAGTTAATAATAATAATAATAATAATAATAATAATAATAATAATAATAATAATAAGGGTAAAAAGTTATTATCATTACTATAATAATAATAATAATTATTATTATTATTATTATTATTATTATTATTATTATATGTAACTATTAAAAAACAAAAATATTAAATATATCAAAAATATAATCAAACAAATTCATTAAAAATTATAATATAAGCTTACAGCTGAAGCTTACACTGCTAATAAAGGCTACCAAAACTAGGCTTGGGTTTCAATCAGAACCAGTTCCAAATTGGCAAGAACCGAATACTCATTAAAAGAAAATTCCAACTAATGTGTTTTATGCTTCAAATACACAGTCATTATTGGTACAAAAATACGTGTGTATTAAGGGGGCACCTGTCTGCAGGACCGGGGGTCATGTGATCACGTACGTTAAATAAAGATGGACTCAGAGGTTTGGCTTTTAGAGAAAATAAAAAGGTTAAATGTAAATTTACGAAAAGTCCATGTTATAAAGGAGGATGCACCCAAAACAGGAAATTATTAATGTAAAAAAATTTAAAATATAAAAAAAGATGATGTTCTTTGTATCTAAATATTTTACGCACTTGAACATTTTCATACCATTTTGATATTTAAATTTGAAATTGATATGCAGAATCAGAACTGATCAAATGGCTCCTTAATACAGACGTATTTTTGCAGTAATTGTGGTGGATTTAAAATATAAAACACGTCAGCAGGAATGTGTTTTTAATGGTTTCTGGTTCTTAGTATATTGGAATTTGAATATTTGAACTCAAGTCTAAGATTAAGGCACTAAATCAGTTCCACAGTGCTTATGTGCTTCACCTGCTTAAATTTTTACAGCTAAATTTTAACCAAACTCTGAGTAACGTTTCAAAGATGCTCCACGTCCCATAAAGCACCACCATCCCATCTTTAATACCCATGCAGCTGCTCTGTAGGAATACCAAACATTAAAGAGACCTCGGCCTGTTGGTCCAGTTCCGCCTGCAGCAGCAGTTCATGAACCAATACGTGAACTTCCTGTCTGGACCGCAGCATGTTTTCATTCACTCTAGTCTAATATTCCAACTGAGTTCAGACATACCAAAACCAGGAAAAAAAAAAAAGGTCCCCTCCCCCAGACAGCAGGACGAGGAGCAGGAGCTCAGAGTTATTGTTATTATCACCTGCTAGGTCTGAGTCACTAAAATCTTACAGGTTCACTTTGAGCTCACAAATGGTGTAAGCTGGGCTTCAAAAACTAATTAAAAATGCTCATTAAATGTTTGGTTTCAATGGATATTAAGTGCATCAAAAGTCTATTAATTTATAAATAAATAAATTCATTTATAAATTCATTATAAAACATGACCTTGTACTAGTTTTATTTTAATACTTGCATATAATTTAAAAATATTTTCACAATAATTATTAATTATTGTGAAAATATTTGTAAATTATATGCAAGTATTAAAATAAAACTAGTAAACATATAAATTATCACAATCAAATTAAAATTCAAACAATTCTACCATTATATGGAAAAATAAAAATATTGCTTTAACTACTAAAATACATATAAATAAAATAATAAATTTAATTTAAAAAATGAACAGAAGTAAATTCAAGTATTAAAAGGCAAATTTTAAATATATAAAAGTTATAATCGAACAGAAGAGCATAATTTAATCATTATGAAAAAAGTTAACAATTAAAACACAAAATATATAAAAATACTATAACCAAACAAATGCATAAACAGTTATAATATCCAAATAAAAATAATTAATTTCTAAAAGTACAATATGAAATGTCTAAAATGATTAAATGGATACAAAAGCCATAATTACAATATTATGAAAAATATTATTAATATTTAGTAGAAGTAATTATTAAAATACAAAAAGTATTCATTTAGATATTTATGCTGCACCACCTCAAATAAAATAAAATTGTCTGAGATTCCCTTAAAACAGATCGACCAAAATTATAATGTAGGACATGAAGAATTTTAATTCTCTTCATAAATGCAAAACTATTTTAATTAAATTATTCTGAGCTTTGTCACTGCCCATAAACGGTAAGATGGTTAATCTAAATGCATATTAAATACAGGTTCCTGTGTAATTCCCTGATTATATACATGCTTAAGTGCCATTTCTGCCTCCTCATGTGATTTCCAGTAAGCACACAATGCTTATTTTCTAATAAAAAGTGAATTTTACCTCATGGGTTGGGTACGAAGGGCTGTTTTTAAATCCTCCACCACTTTATTCCTCATCTCCATCTCTTCTTCGTCAAACGCAAAAAGGGTCTGCATCTGAAATAAAACCATGACATTAAGTTGTTAGAAGATAAAGCATTTAAAATTTACCTAGTTTATCAGATAAAAGCTTAAGATCATATTTTAAACTTCAAAAGAATAACTTTTTATATTACATACACATTTGTCATCTCAGAGTCATCTCTCATCTGAATCAGTGAACTGACTCGTTCTGAGATGAATCATTCTAAAATGACCAAAGCTTGCTGTTTCTCACAGTTTGAATCAGTGAATCATTTGTTCATTAATACCATTCACTCCTCTCCATCCATCAGTGTTTGAATCAGTGAATCGTTTGCTCATGAATCTCATTCACTCCCCTCCATCCATCCGTGTTTGAATCAGTGAATTGTTTGTTCATGAATCTCATTCATTCCTCTCCATCCATCCATGTTTGAATCAGTGAATGTTTGTTCATGAATCTCATTCACTCCTCTCCATCCATCCATCCATCCATCCATCCATCCGTGTTTGAATCAGTGAATTGTTTGTTCATGAATCTCATTCATTCCTCTCCATCCATCCATGTTTGA
>JAVSBU010308860.1:0-11286 GCA_033118015.1 Loricariichthys derbyi | reverse complement strand
CTTTATTAGAATACAACCAGAAAATACAGGGCTACTGTGGCAAGTATTCAGTGTGAGCTCCCCTTACACTTGAGCAATAGCAGCAACTTCATCGGAATGCCAAATTGAGCCTTCTACAGTCTGTAGAAGGTTTATCTGGACGCTTCTTGGAAAAATAGCGGTCATGAAATCGCTTTTTTAAAAGGGATACAGATTGAAAAAACTAAGATATGCTAAAGCTCTCAAACAGTGGATGAAGATCAGTGGAAATCAGTGGCAATTATGCTCACGTCCTTAACAGCATCCTCAGATTGTCTGGCTTTCTATAGGATTCAATTGCTTCTACTTTGCATAAAAAGTATTTAAGATTTTTTTTTTTTCAAAATAAAACCTCAATTTGTACAAGTATATAAATTCCTGACTGGAAGTAACCCTTCAAAGCTGCTACTGATTCAACCTCACCATCATGACAAGCATAAACTGAAGAGGCAACAGGATTCAGATTCAGCGACTTCCTTCACACTATGGCCTTTGGTACACTCAAATGCAACCACACCTCTTTTCCAATCAATAACATCTGCTTTAACATTCACTGCACTGCACTTCACTGCAGCTCGTCTCAATCTATAAATCCCATCACATACCCCGCAAATATTAATAGCCTTATCATTTTGATGCAACGCCATCTGCAGGAGCTTGAAGTTACTACCATCTTAAAAGCGCATTTTTGTCTGGTAAGTATAATTGTTTTTGTATATAATCTAATAATTCAATATGTAAACCGAATTAAATTTAGCTCGATGTATATAGGCCCCTTGTACTAGAATACTCTTTTTAAATGCCCTTATATAACAAAGGGCTTCATTTGCTGTGGTATTCTGTTTAAATGTCACATTGTGTTGACTGCAGTCGAAGAAATGCCTGATGACCAGAGATACTTCAACTCACCATGTACACAGTAAACTGCACACTCAACAGCTTGTTTTTTTCTCTTAGGTATCCAGAGAAGCATTCTGTAGAAACATATGTCATAACGAGACAGACTGTGAATCAAATTCTAAATATGGTAGCTGTTATGGAAGATCTCCAAATAATGCAATAAAGTACAATACAGTTAGCTAAATCCCCCAGAACTGTTTCTGAGAAGTGATTACATATGTTGAATACTGTAAAGGGCAGACCTTTATGATTAAGCACTTGTCTCTTACAAGGTGAACTTTCACGCCTTTGTAGCTTCAGGTCTGGACTTGTTCTCTACATGGATTATACCAGCACAGACGTTGTGAAGTGCAAAGCTGGATTAGAATTTAAGCATGTTTAAAGTTAAAGTCAAACCTGATTAGCTTCATCATCTGCTTCACATGGCCAATGCAGGGACCCCAGGGTTCAGCGACTTGTGGATCCACCACCGTTTCACCCTAGGAAATCCACCCTTATTGTGGCATCACACTCGTTGTGCTAAAACATGGGAGGCACAGCAGCATGAGCGCACCAGTCCCGCTCGCTGGTGCGCGAGGTAGTTAAGGACCAGGTTTCCGCACCTCCTGTGGCAGAGAGGGTGGCGTAGAGCCAGAAGGTTCGAGGTATGGTAGGGTGTAGAGTGCTAGAGTTAAAAAAGTGTGGGTTCCCTTCCGGCCCGTCCTGTATCCATTCCTGGTAAGCCCACAGGGAATGAGGAGTCCGTAGGCTGGAGCACCATTCAGACTCGCACCTTCACTGCCGCCCACCATGCCTCAACCTCATCTCCATGTGGTTGGCATAGTGGTACGTGGCCGAAAAATTGGGCCCACTTAACTCCTAGTCATCTCCAGGTGTCCTGGCTCCATCAACCCCAGGGGAGCAGCCAGTAAAGCTTTCCTTATGCTCTGTTCTATGTTTGGTTATGTTGTGTTTGTGTGAGTTGTCTTCTTTTACGGTAAATAAATCTACCATTTTCATGAAGCTGTCTGCACTCGGGACCTCTTCTCTTAATCCCATCGCACACCCTGCATGGATTTGTAGCCCATTCATCCTCATACAATGCCATCTGCAGGAGCCTGAAGTTACTACAACCTTGCCTAAAGTGACTTTTGTCAACAAAACATTATTTCCAACAATTTCCTGGAACAATTGCCACAGTATATGGGAAACATGACAATCTATAAAAACAAAACAATAGTTCTGCTGTCATATTAGCTTTGCCTGACAATGCTCTTCTGTATGATCTTCAGAGAAATTCAGTTGAGAAAGGCTCTATCGGGTGCTTCTACCCTCCTTGTGCCATTACACAGGGGTGTGACAGAGCGAGATAACAAGGACAGCATTTCCTCCCAAAGGCCCTCTGAGCTCTATCTCCACTTGCACTATCCTCGGATGGCCTCAGCACAGCCTCCCCTATCACTGCACCCCCAGCTACAGGTAACCTTTCTAATAACACAAAGTAGAGAAGGAGCTGCCTGAATGAAATGATTTCTGTTTTATTCTTCTTCTGAATATTCACATGTTCAAGGTATTTCTGCCTCTGTTTTGTGCTTCTTGATAAGAAGGTGCCACTCGTTTTATTTTCTATGCAAAAATATTTCTGTATATATTCCACACTGGCTCTGGCTACCCTGGAAACAGAGCATTCGCTAAACGGTTATCAAACATTTTATAGAGACTCTGAAATACAGTATATGCTGGAAAAACATGAAGAATTTTACTATTTATTATAAAGTTTACCTCCCATCTGTCAATAAGATTATTGGCTGGTCGTAATGTACAAATTGCCTGAATCATGTAATTGCCCAGAGTTTTCCCATTATCTGATTCTCAGGTGTATATATACACATTGATCGTATTACTAACACGATCTGATTTTCTGCAGTTATCAGATCATTAAGTACATGTCAACATACTCCCTGTTTTTGGGGAGGATCAGGCTTATGCACCTACAGGTCCTTTCCCAGTTTATGATGGGGATATGTTATGACAAATCCATCATAAGTTGAACTTATTGCAAAACGAGGAGTTTAATATACAATGGTGCTTGAAAGTTAGTGAACCCTTTAGAATTTTCTATATTTATGCACAAATATGACCTGACTATGACCTCATCAGATTTTCTTTATCTAGTCCAAAAATAGATAAAGAGAACCTAGTTAAACAAATGAGACAAACTTATTAGTGTGATTGCCTATAGGCCATAGGAAACCCATTGAGCACAATGCTATTTGGCCCTTTTTTGACGCTTAATTTTGCCCGCAGTTTTCAAGATATCGACAAGGGACCAACACCAAAACATGCAGAATTCTCGGGACATGGTTGTTTGTATACAGCTAAGAATTCGTACATCGCATTCGCTCGCTATGCGCGAAAACGTGACAAAAATTTCCCATTAAATTAACATTACGGCCGACTTCCGACGACCGTAACTCGGACACTTTTTGAGCAAGAAACATGATGCATGCATGGACCAGGGAGCACCCTGACCCGGCACTTGCATCGTGGCAATCACACTCGCATTTTCTGCAGGAAATGCACTTCTCTAGTTACTTGGTAATTTATTTATTGAAGAAAATTATCAAATATTACATATTATTGAGTGTGAAAAGTATGTGAAGCTCAAGGATTAGCAGTTAATTTGCAAGTGAAATTAGAATCAGGTGTTTCAATCAAGGTGTGAGAACAGGGATCTATCAAAGTCTGCTCTTCATAACAAGTTTGTGGAAGTATATCATGGCAAGAACAAAGAAGTTTCCTGAGGACCTCAGAAAAAGAGTTGCTGATGCTCACCAGGCTGGAAAAGGTTACAATTCCAGCTCTAAAGAGTTTGGTTTCCACCAATCCACAGTCAGACAGATTATGTACAAATGGAGGAAATTCAAGACCATTGTTACCCTCCCCAGGAGTGGCCGACCACAAAGATCACTCCAAGAGCAAGGAGTGTAATAGCTGATGAGGTCAAAAAGGACCCCAGGGTAACCTCTAAGCAACTGAAGAACTCTCTCACACTGGCACATTTTGTGGATGGATGAGAACAAAATAAAACGTTTTGCTTTAAAAGAAATTTGTTATATTTGGAGAAAGCAAAACACTACATTCCAGCATAAGAAATTTATTCCATCTTTGTAACATGGTGGTGGTAATATCCTGGTTTGGACCTGTTTTGCTGCATCTGGGCCAGGACAGCTTGCCATCAAAGGATATACTGATTGCAAAGGTTCACATACTTTTGCCACTCACTAATATGTAATATTGGATCATTTTCCTCAATAAATAAATGACCTAGTATAATATTTTTGTCTCGTTTGTATAACTAGGTTCTCTTTACCTACTTTTAAAACTTGTGTGAAATTCTGATGTTTTAGGTCATATTTATGCAGAAATATAGAAAATTCCAAAGAGTTCACACAATTTCAAGAACTCCTGTATATATCATAGTGCTGGCTATTTTAAACATGTTTAAACAAGTCCACAACTTTTCCTCACTACATTTCCCAGTGCTCATCACTGCCACCATGAGACGCCCTACGTCACTCAGTGCCAACTTCTTCATCAGAGTACTGCATAAATAAGTTCTATTAAACACAGAGCAATATTTATGTTTATCCTTATAAGCCTATTTCTAACATTTTAGAAAACAAGACAAAATCAATTAATAATAACTAAGTTGTTACAATTTAATCCAATTCAGGTGATTCATGGCTTATGATCACTTATTATCAAGTTAAAGGCAGATAGTCAGCAAAAAGCTTCTCATATGTGAGGAGGAGATTAAAAGCTATCGAAAAAAAATCTCCTTCTTGCAATTTCCTTTCTTCCATATTCTGGCAAAATGAAAAAGAATTAAAGGTTAAGGGGATATTTTCAGGACAAAATTAGGAACACTAAGAAAACTCACCGAGTCAGATCAAAGTCAGATTACTGCAGTTATCTGATTATTTAAGTGGTCATGCAAAGATTGCATTATGGTCCAGAAATCAAATTAAGAAAAGCAGAACTCAATCTTAGATCATTTATTACATTTCTTGGCGCATGTAAAACCTTAATTTGATTTCAATCGGGTTTCTCAGTCTGTGCACACTCGCACATGTAACCAATACTGTAGAGCTAGTTGCCAAGTCTGCTTGTTCCAAGAACTTTGGAATTTTTTTCTACAAAGTCACTTACAAAAGTTGGCAGCCTACAATATATCACAAATGTTAGTACACCCCTTTTTTTCATGGGGCAACACTATAGAAATAAAATTCAGATATAACTTAAAGTAGTCAGTGTACAGCTTGTATATCAGTATAGATTTACTGTCTTCTGAAAATAACTCAACACACAACCATTAATGTCTAAAGAGCTGGAAACAAAAGTGAGTACACCTCACAGTGAAGATGTACCCATTTTTTTTTTTTTTTTTGTGCCCAATTGTGTCGTTGTCCCTCCCAGAGTCACGTGACTTGTTAGAGTTACAAGGTTCCAGGTGTGAATGGGGAGCAGGGCTGTTAAATTTGGTGTTGTGAATACAATTCTCTCATACTATCTCACTGGATAGTCAACGTGGCAAAGAACTGTCACGATATGGAGGTCAAGATGTAAAAAGGAGGACCCAAACTCAGACAGCTTCAATAATGGTAGGTTTTAGTTAATGTAAATAAGGAAACTGAAAAAAAGTGAAGCAAAGTAACCAAAAAAGCCAAAAACACCTGACCCCTAAAGGTCGACGGGGCTAGGGCGTGTGGCTACAACTTGCACACATCCAAGGTGAATTGGACTTAGTTTTGCAGCCAGATGTCCTGAACCGGCCAAACAATGGGATGGGAGGACCAAGCAAGGTCTGGCAGGGTGCAGTGCAGGGATAGGCCCCAAGCAATGACCTGCCAATGGCAGCAGCTAACCTGCGTATCCCCTTGTGGACCCCTTAGTTCCAACACTGCCTGGACAACCACACAGGGTGTGCAGGGGGTACCAAGGGGGACCAGGCAGTGCAGAGTGCAGCTACCTGTCCCTGCACTATCATGCTAAACCCTGTTGGTCACCTTGGCCACTCCTGATCTTACTCCACCCTCCTTCTTCAAAGGAAGGGTGGTACCTTCATCCCTCACCTTTTCTGATGCCAGAAGCGAGACTGGTACATGCACCCATGAGCTCAACCCGCGATTGTGCGCATATTTGTGGGATATATACACCAGCTTCAGGACGTGCCTAGCTGCACAAGCCACGGCAGATCAGAATGATTGCCGGGCTGACAGATGTTAAGCGCGTTTTACCTTGACGATGGCCCGACGAGGACTGATCCACATGACTCGCATTTTAAAAGCTGGCCACAGCTGAACCCAATATGCGAGGGTGATTACTGCATCTGCACGCGCCAATCACACATGTACAAAGCGCAAAATGCCTCGATGGAGTCAGCCATGATGTCTGGCTCACGCCAAACTGCCTGTGTTAAATGGCGTAAGTCTGGCATGGCAGACAATATCTAGAGACTGGCTTAAAAATAATATGCATGTCTGTTACCATGGGTATGGACATGCAAATCGCAAACTGAGGAGTTTAGATATACTGCATTTATCATAGCCTAGTTTAACTTAAACATGTTTAAAACTCTCACGTTACACTACCGTTGGGCAAAATCTTTAAATCAAAATAGATATATTTATAATAAAGTCTTCAAAATGTCATGTAATTTCTTAAATTGTGTATTCAATATGAAGAACAAAATAAAAAAGGCTAGTCCATTGGCTCTGCTGTTGAGCTCACCAGCTGTCTCCAGCCTGGATGCCAAGCATCTGCAGCATCTGGCAACCCTGAAATTAAAAGCAACACCTGCAAAATAGCTACCAAACACTTTTTGCACATGCATGACACAATAATTCTGATATATATATATATATATATATATATATATATATATATATATAGATAGATAGATAGATAGATAGATAGATAGATAGATAGATAGATAGATAGATAAATTGATAATAACTAATATTGTTGTGGCTTTATTATATACAGTATTGCTATCCAAATGCATTTCAAACATCATCCTGTACCTGTTCCAATAAGGCCAGTATGTCTCCTAACATCCAAACATAGTCTTTGTTTGGTTAGCTAGGGGCCGGCCCCTCAGAGTCCATATAACCCTAGTAAGTAGTTGAGAGCACAGTGCACATCTTGGCCCCACAGCCAATAAGAATGATTAGATAGGTTTACGTCATGACATTACGTCATTAAAGATCGTTTATGGTATCAGTGTTGCTACGCAGCTAGCCATAGTGACCCCAGTTATGAAAATGAATTTGTTAAAAAACAAGTTAACAAGTTTGCAACAATTAAAGATTCTTTTCAAGTGATGAACATCTCTGGTGTGTGTGTTTTGCATTACTACAAGGTGTGTTATTTTTGGCTTAGGTTAAGGCATCACATTTTTCAGTTATTATGTTTTCCAGTCTTCACTTCTGCTGCTTCCTGCTTTACATTTCATTTCATCGGTGATGTGTGTTTGTGCAAATAGCGTTGTGTGTAGTTTGACCGACAAGTCAGATACTGCCCAGAGTTTATTGTGCCCCATAAGGCTTTCTGTGCCAGAGATGCCACTGAGCAAACAAATCATGTAAACGCACTCACTGACAGAATCAGACTGGTCAGGCATGTAAAACAAAAACCCTGTCATCACTGCCAATGACCTGCAGGAATGTCTGTCTGGCACAATATCGGTGCTGCACTGCTGATTGCAAAAGTAAAATGTAATCCCACTCCTATCTAAATTCATTCTGAAGGTAAATGCTGTTAATTGAATGAGATTCAGTGTCTTGGCTGCATTCAGTGAACATATGTTTGAAGAAAAGCAAGCACGTATTGACCATGTGAACAAATTCAGCCTCAAACAGAAAGACTGTCTGACTTCAGCGGGGAAGAATTCAAATGGGCTGCACACATCCGCCACTTTTGGCAGTGAGTCATTGTGGCTTCCACAGTCTTTGATGGTTTGTCACACTCTCTGAGGGGTAACTCCCAGCTAATCTCGCAACGGCTCTGCTTTAGTAATTACCAAAAGCAGCTTTATGGGAATGTTTACAGGTAGATGTAGTTATAAAAGCTTGAGATGATTAATTCTTTTAATTAAAATAAGACCTAATGGCTCTTAGCAGCTAAATACCTAGACAATCATATCATTAAACATACATGCAAAAGACTGCCAAAACTACCGGCTGGTTTTCCCTGATTTCAATAAGCATTTCTGGGTGGATGTATCAGTGCTGCTTGTGGGTGAATCAAGGGAGTTAGGGACAGGTGGTACCAACTACCCCCCTTGAAGAGGAGGGGTGTTGTAGAGCCATGAGGTAATGGCAGGGTTTAGATCCGTAGGATAGGGTAAGCATGCTTCCCTTGATGCCGTTCACAGGGACCCTGCTGTGCACTTGTGTGATTGTCCATCGGTGTGACTCGACAGAGAGGACACATGGCAGTAGCGATGAATGTCCCTGTACTTGGCCATCCGCCATGGCGTCCAAACGGTAAACGGAACCATACATCCATGGACTTCAGGTGGTGAGGTGACCACAGGCTGAGGCATTGCCCAGGGACCTGCTTCCCTGTGCCCCCCTGCCATAACTCTGCTCTGTCCCTGCATGGTCGTAAAACTGGGTCCATGCAACTTGTTTTTCATTTTATTTTTAATTTTAAAGTTGTAGTTTTTCATGAAGCAAGTGGGTCCTCCTTCTACACCTTTCCCCCATATCGTGACAGATGTTTGGACATAATTCCTGTATTCTCAAACCCCATCATCAGATTTCCTGTGCAAAGGTCTTAGGCCAGTCTCACCAATCAATTTGATGCAATGGCATAAATGGCATAATGACCATGTATTCCTGGATTCTTATATAAATTGGATCCATCTCTCCATAAGTCTTTTCTCCTGATCTTCATTTCAATCTATGGGAGTTTTAGCATATCTTAGCCTTTTCACCCTGTTCCCCTTTTCGAAAAAATGTGGTTTCTTGGATGCTAGCCTTAAAAAAATACTTTTTAAAGACTTTTCAAAGACTTGTGAACTTGGAATCCAGATGTGTTAGGAGTTGTAGTTACGGCTCAGGGAACACTAGGGGTCAGAGCCGTCACGCTGATTGCTCAGACGCCAACACAAGACCATGCAGGGGCAAACACTAATTCCACCTGACGAGGGACACTCGTATGAATGCCTATAAAATTATGGCATTCAGCAGGGTTTCTCGTCGTGTCCCTGATTGCTTAACATGTCATTGCAGTTGGCATCCTTTCTCAGCGTTACGGTTATTGCCGTTCTTCTCGCTCATGTTTTGCTGATCTTGCATTTTCTTGTTTCGGGTGTTTTCTCTCGCGTGCTTTCATTTTTGGGATTTTTCACTCACGTCCTACTTCGGGTTTTTTCGCCGGCTGTTTTGTTTTTGTTTTCGTCTTTTCAGTTTGCCGACATTTAAAGAGTTAACTCTGTTCCTCGGTTCTCTTTCCCTGTTGGTTGTATGTGATATGGTTGGTTTGTCGCTCGAGCCTTGTCATACTATTTTTGTTTACTCGTGTTTTCCACTTCCCTCATTATCAATTGCCTCTTAGTTATCCTTTTCTTCCTTTCCCTTCATACTGCAGCTTCACTCACTTCAGTGCCAGCACTTAAGGAGGCTACCCATCTGCCCAAGGATAAAAGTACCAGCTCTCCCATCAAGGGGGAGGTGGAGTACGCACTAGGAGGTCCGAGGTAACTGTAAGGGATATATATATCGTAGGGTAAGAAAGGACCCACCACAGACGTCACTGCACCCCATCCAGCGTCCTTGGTGTGCCCCCTATTGTTAACCCATTGCGCTTAGGTCCTATTTCCCCTGTCATGACAAGATGCTGCTATTTGTCAAGTGTAAGGGGAGGTCACACTAAACACTTACCACTGTGGCCTGTAGAAGCTCTTTATTTCTGATAGTTTAATATTACACACAGTTGTATTGGTTGTATTCTGGCTGTATTCTAATAAAAATACATGGAAAGAAATGACTGCATATGGACATTATACCAGCTCTGTATGAAAATATAATGGTGATCTATCAGAAACAAGTGGAGATGTGTGTACAGTAGTTCTTAATGGTACATTTTAATTAAATTACACTTTTAAAGAAATTGTTAATCATATTCATTTACAGCCACACTTTCCTATGAGCAATTGACCTACTGAGCTGCCTTTGGAAGAAAGGACCATACAAAGGAAACCCATGCAATCCCAGAACAAAAGAGCAAATTTTGATCAGGGTGAAATTTTAAACTACAATAAAATATCTGCAGGAAGGCAGTAATTTAGAAGTAAGCCACATAGGATCACAATCTTTTTTGTCATGTGAAACAAATATGCTATTTTTGTGGCAGTGCGAAAAGATAATCTGATATTTTGGTATGTGATATTGAAATATGATACATATGTTACACGCAGCAATCTGACACAATTTGAGGTGATTTTTTCCCCATTCCAACTCAACGTTCACCATAAAATGAGGTGTAGGGACCATGTGTGGTTTTCAGTGGCGAGATAGTGAAGTAAAAGTCAAATATTTGAGGTGGTGTCTCTATGCAAACAAAATTAAGAAGCACATAATCACGATCTGTGTTGGAGCAGTGTGAAGGGTGTGGCTGCAGTGTCAAAGGAAAGTAATAGTTTAAAGACAGTAAAGTTGGAAACCAAAGAACAGGCCATATAATTGTTTTAACACGACCATTTAAAGAAGTGTCTGTTATTGTTGACTCCATTTGATTGGCGTTCTTGTTTAAACTGGAATGATTCGGTTTAGCCAAAACAATTCAGTCTCCCACCATTTCATCTTCCAACAGGACAACGACCCCAAGTACACAGCCAAAATAACCAAGGCCTGGTTTAAGAGGGAAATGATTAAGGTGTTGCAGTGGCCTAGTCAGCCTCCTGACCTTAACCCAATTGAAAACTTGTGGAAGGAGCTCAAGATTAAAGTGCACAAGAGATGCCCAAAAAACCTAAACAACTTGGATACATAAAGATCTGCATAGAGGAGTGGGCCAATATAACTCCAGAGACCTGAAAAAACAATTAATAGCTGTAATTGCAAATAAGGGTTATTCCACAAAATATTAAACCTATGGGTTGTATAATAACTGACCATAATATTTATATTTTGAATGTATTATAATTTAATTGAGCAACTTATATATTTTTGTTTTATTTAATAATTAAGTAATATTTATACCTCTGTTAATAAATGTTACTCTTGTTCAAATTTTGAAGGCTGTAACTTATTTGCAATTTCTTGCATTAGCAAAATCTACAGGGGGTTGAATACTACTTGGAGTCACTATATATATATA
>JAVSBU010308640.1:0-11288 GCA_033118015.1 Loricariichthys derbyi | reverse complement strand
TTTGACCTTTGCTGCCAACCTTCTGTCACAAATCACTCCTGAAACTTTTCTCCATCCACTCCATCCTGACTGGACTCTCTTCTTAACCTCTTTGGACAAACATTAATAATTGAGCAGCATTGAGAAAGCAAAGCGTCGATTATGACCTAGCAGACGGTTCTCATTTCAATAATGATATCATCTGCAAGAACATCTGTTGCCAAGTTACAACAAACACCAACCCCTCGCCCATGTAAGCCTGTATCAACTTGCCACCACAACAACCACCAAACTCAAACATTTCTTTATTGCATTATGGTTAAATGATAGATGTCAATTAATAGAGCAAGTTCTGAAGTTCTGGCAAACACGTGGAATCACTTGAGGGATGATGCAAGTCGTCGGTTAATAAAATACACAATATCTTCTTTAAAAGTCTTCCCTTTTCAGACATAAATCCAGTCTACGGTGATGTATTTTGTGGTGTTCAACAAGGTTTACCCATGCTGTGCCTAAATGGGAAATTCAGAGGGAAATTCTTTGGTTGGAATTTTTCTTCTTGCTGTCCTACTTTCTGAACACCCATGAAGCCGGGTTTCAAAGCCACAACGCTCAGATTAGGTTTTCACATTTGCATTCTACTCCAAATGAATTAATTTGTCCCTCCTTGAAATTCTTTTCATGATCTCACATGCCATTCAAACCCATTTCAATTACTCCAGGGTTGTGGGTAGAAGCAAATCACAATCCTCCGGAAGGGTTGGTGATTAGACTGACCGCTTGTAGGAAGGATTAAAAAATAGGTCTTTGAAAAGAATTATGTTATAACATTGGCGTGTTTTTTCAAACGGAGAACCGAGTAAATCCCTATTGATCCATAATAATCTTATTTCTGCCACCTCCCCCAGCTCACCAAGGATTAGCTATGTTGGAGTGAATGGGTATGATGAAAACATTAAGATGTCACCGTTCCTAAGCTTTTCTGTTGAGCGTGATTAGGTTCAGGTGTTATTGTGCAAAGAGGACCTTCCACTGAACTGTCCAAAAGATGGTAGGTTTCCCAATTGATTTATGGCCTTGACACTGCTGTGTTTTTATAGCCAACGCTGACAAATAACGTATTTCACAGATGAGCCAACTAGGAGATGAAGATGACCAGTTAAAGACCTCCACGATGTGTGGTGCATGAAACCTTTAGGGGGTATTCAAAATGCACTTAACAGTCTCTCCTCCTAATGCTGTTACTTTGCCCGAGTCGCTCGTTGAGAGACTAGATCATTTCAAGTAGTACAGATTGCATGGCCTTTCTTACTCAATTGCCAATTTCCACCTCATTATCTAGGCTCCAACCCTCGCTAGGCAGCTAGCAATTTGAGTTTATGAAGTGCTGCTGACACAACTGTGAAAAGTAGATGAACATGTTTTAAGGTAAGTGCAAACTGCTGTATATAGATTGTGTTATTGCAGGTAAAAGGTTATCCATCCCATACATAGAACGTGACCAGCAGGGCTATCAAATTATGCCGGCGCCAGGCGCATTTTCCACCCACTCCACCACTCTGCGCCGTCTAATTTTTACTTTATTCTCTGTCAAAGTAGCGTAATTCATATATTTCCCTCTAGGTGTCAGTCATAAGGTACCTGCTACTTTGGCATGCCCCCCTGTTACTCCAAAATAAGTTGGCAGAGTTGCAGTATTGCCTTAATTTAAAGTCACCCGCTTTTTAAGGAAGTTTCCTATGAAGACTATGCTGAAATGCCTGAATTGTACAAGCACTAAGTACAGTCTAATCCATTAGTCGAACCTTTGACAGCTAAATATCTTTCTTTCCTATACAGTACTCTTACAGGCAAAAAGTGCTCGCAGATAAGCATCTTTTATTAATACCAGAAAAAAAGCCTAACAAACCTTAAACGGTAGAATTTTCCCACTCTGTAACCTAAAACAATAAATGACAGTCGAGCATGACAAACTTATTTAGGGTCCTAATGCATTTTGTGTGTGCAGCTCCAAGCCCAGTCTGATTTTACACCATGCAATTTCTTGTAAGAATAATATTATAATGTAAATACATTTAGTTACCAGAAGGTCCAGGGTTCAAATCCCACCTCTGCCGCTGTTGGTTCCTCGAGCAAGACCCTTAACCCACAATTTCTTGGATTGTAGGATTATATAAATTGTAAGTCACTCTGGATAAGGGTGTCTGCTAAATGCTATAAATGTAAATGGCGAGATGAATAATGCATAAGAAATTTTGAGAAAATGTGTTGAAATCAGAGGTGTTTCACATTATAATATCAAGATTCTTTATGTATGTCATGTAATAATTCAACTATAAATGTGATTTTCCACTTTATTTTGTTAGATGTCAAGTTGAAGAAGTAGAACAGTAGAACTGGACAGTAGTGCAAAACTCAACTTGAGCAATGGGGCAAATTCATATTTGTTTGCGTTGGGGGGTGGAATGAAAACATTCTTAGGTTCGAAAATATTATTATCTACAAAAAGTAGGTAAAATTTGAGTGATTTAAACTATTACCGACATATATTAATTAGATAACTTAGTTTAATTTTTATATATCTTGCCAAAGTTTCTTTTTATAACATTTTCAGTTCATCCTTTCCAGGTTTGCCAGGTTAGGACTTCGAACCTAGATTTTTGTAAATCTGCATTGACACATGCAATGTGTTCCATCGTGAAAATAAATTTGACTTGATTGTGATCGTAAATAAAGATCTCCATTAAACATTATTCATGAAGAACCTGAAGAAGATACTACTTGCTGCTTGCTGCTACTGGAAACCGTCAAACAATTTAACAGCATCATATAATTACATATAAATAAACTAATACAGTGGTACTTTGAGATACGTTTACTTCGTTCTGTAACCGAGTTCATAAATCAGTCAACTCGTATATCAAACAATTTTCTCCCATTTAAAATAACTGAAATAGATTTAATCTGTTTCAGCCCTGTGAAACATCCACAAACCATCCTAAATTATGAAATACATGTTTTTAATTAAGAAATGCGCATGTATAATTTAACATTGTATAACAAAATATATGAAATTAAAAATAAAAAGTGTTATTTAGTACTGTATTCTTACCTTGGAGACAAACGAGTTCAGCTAACGGAGATGAAAGGCAGAGGTAATGCAGACACTGTAGACACGTAAACTTAAACTAAAACTGCACTTTCTTTACTTAAAATGAAACCACAAAAACTGGATTGTAATAAAAATCCACTTTCTTCACTTGAAATGTAACCCTTTTTCATTTAATCATCACCTGTTTTTGCCTTTTTAGCTACACTTTCACCTGCAGGCCTTTTATAGAATAAAAATCTATCCAGAGAGATTTGATTTTACCTGCCTTCTAAAACGTTATGGACATATGACAAATAAGTGACCAGTTAACTTTTTCTGGGTGTTTCTTCGATCGACATCATTCTCTTCTTCTTCTTCTTATCACCACTGTCCTTTACACTTATTTCTTCCACACTCATGATAGCACACAAAAAAGTTAGTAAAAAATGCAAAAATGTTGTAAAAACGAGTACAGCACATGAGATTCTACTTCATTCTGCAGGTAACACGTGAGAAAAAATGAGATGCAGGTGTTGTGCTGCCGATTCTGGAAATGTACACCAATGTGCCGCCTAGTGGCAGCTTCCTGAATCACATATCATATCTAAGAATTTCATTCGGATCTTGAACAAGAATACGGAACAAAAATTCGTATGTTGGTCTGCTCGTATCTCAAGGTACCACTGTACGTCTAAACAGCACGTTTGCTTGCTAGTTAGCTAGCTACCTGATTGTACTGTTTATTCTTTCTATGTCCCGTCGTGATAAGATTTTGTTGGAAAGACATTATTTCTGCTGCTGCAGTTCCTTAAACCAGTTTAAAACTCAGGTTTAGTGTGCATTTACTCATTGCCACTACCACGTTTGTAGCTGTTTCCTGTGTTCATCCATCGTTGCAGTAATGCTGAGATATTATTCCAGATTTTCTTACCATGCCAGAACCTTGTCATCAGTTGTCTCCGGTCGTAGTGGCGCTAAATCGGCCAGCGAGCATGTTGCATTATGTGTTGAGAGACTGCCTGTTGAGATCTTAACTCACCACCAAAAAATTCTTTCATAATGGGCGACTATTGTCTGCAAAATATAGCCAAAATCTGTGCCGTGTAAAGCCGGCTAAAGCCATTATGACATGTATTTTATATAACCTCATGTCAAAAAGTGGAAAGCTTGTACATGACACTTCTTCTTGTCCCAGTGCTTGATGGAACAAGGATCTGAATAAGGCTCCAGGGAGCTCATTCCTGGCATAACCTATGCTGTCAGAAGAGTGTTTCCCAATTCCTCTCTTACCAGTACCAGCCTTCTGAACATGGGCCAAGGGAGGAAACCACAAGTTCCGCTCTGTAAGACAATTGTACAATAGTAATCAATGATCTGTTTCTGATCAGGGGTTCTTAGGTGCCTTTCTTTCTATTTTACTCACTTTTTCCAATAGAAGCACAACAGGCAATGCATTTTATAGACTGCATCATTAGTGTCTTAATGCTGTGCCATTCTCAGCATATGCATTTGGACTATTGTGACAGGGTCTTGTACACAGTGATATTAAAAGGGAAGTGTTCTGGTTTTCAGGGCATATATCTTCTAGGCTTAATATTGAGACCCAATATGCTGTGTACAATCCCTTAAACGCCGTTTGTGTAATTGGAAAAGTGAGCTGAGGTGGAGAATATATTTAGGTTCAGGCTGATGAATTGAAGCCACCTTCGCCTGTAAATGGATGTATTTACCTTCAGAGCTGGACTAATGAGAGGGAGAATGTCCTGGAGACGTGCTGACGTCAGCTCTAATTCAAACAGCATGGCAACTAGGGAAAGCAGCCACACGCTCGAGAAGGGAGCTCATTTAGAGACAGCATCTCCATCCACTGCCAGAAGAAGACAGAATCCTGAATGAATAAACAGCACTATACCATTTCAGGTTGTTATGAATCGGTGTCAAAACATGTCTTAACATCTACGCTGAAAGAAAACAAAGCACATAGTTGCTTCATCAGTGGAATGCTTTTGATAGAGAACAAGAATTTAGTTTCCACATTTTAACACCCACACAGAAGACCAGAAAAGATTCCTGACAACAAGATGCAGAAGTATCTATTTGAGACAATTAGCTGTTCTAATGAGGCTCTTCATTTGTTTGTATAATGTACAGATCATCAGTTTTTGACTATGTACTGTAGATCAGACTGTTACAAATTGAGCCCTCTGATGTTCACGTCTTGATAAACTCATACCACTTAGCTAGTTTGACATGGAGCTTACTAATTATTTCTTAGCACACGTTGCATGGATTTTTGTTTTTACTCCTGCTCTGAAGTCTCTGCAGCTATAATGAGGGCTGTGTATCTAAAAGAATGCAAGGCCAGAAACTATTATAATGAGATGACACCCCACTGAGCCGTTGGTCTGCTGTGATGTTAATGGATATGAAACTCTACACAGTTTAGCCTCTGTTGCAACATTCATGGCTATGTGTGGGCAACTGGACGTGCCCTTCCCTCCAATTCCTCCCATCAAAGCCTTCCTGTTAAAAAACAACTGCGACATCCAAGGTTAAGTACATAAAGTGTCCAAGAGGGGCCATTTCCATAACGCATTAGCTGATCTCCTTGCCAGCAACATTAGGCTTCTGGGGAGAACAAGGATGAGGAAACCAGCCATCTTTGGATCAACCCAATGAACTCTTGTTTTATCATCAGATTAACAGTTCTAACAAATCAGCTTGTTCTGCAGTCTTCAGCTCTGAAAGGACAAATGTATTTCTTTAATGAGCCTTGACCGGCAGTCCTCCTCACTGCTGGTTGCTTACGTTTCCTTCTGACAGGAGAGCTTGTTTTGTTTCTCAGTTGCCCTGCAGCATACTGGGAGAATCTGGCTCGAAACGAGGAACACTGCCATTTCTTAGCCAGGTATTCCACAGGGAGGTCTGGCATCTTGGTCTCGACAGTAAACGAAATGGACGTCAACACTGTCCAACACTGCTTGTGGAGCCAGGGGCAGAGAGCTTCCTGATCAGCCTGTACCTCCCAGATATAGTCCATTACCTTCATGATGGGTTCATTTTGGTTTAAAGTCACTCCTCCATCTGAATAGACTCTTTAACTCAGCGATCAGATAAACGGTTTGGAAAAGAATGGAAAGATATGTTGAAAAAGTTACTTTTCTACCAAAGGTCCACACCTGAATGGATTGCATACTTCTGCAAGTAAAGATGTGAATGGACAAAAGCATTGAGTCCAGGGGAGTGACTTTGGCCAGAAGTCCAAGGCACATTGCATCTACATGCACTTAATAATCTCATAACTGCAGAAAATCAGATTTTGTCTGTAGCCAATGAGTTTACATGCACGTGTGTAATCAGATAATAAGGAAACTCTGGGTTTACATAACTCAAGCTTCTATTTTGCAAGTGGCCATTGATCTCACAGACCATGTGACATAAACATGGAACTTAATATTATTAGTGTCATTGCCTATAGGCACTCACACTATTAAAATCCGATGGTCTTATTATTATTCTACTGTCTTATTATTGTTATTCAGCTGTTTTTTGACGCTTAACTCATCCCGCAGTTTTCGAGATATTGACATGGGACAAACACCGAAATGTGCAGAATTCTAGGGAATTCTCGAGAAAAATTTTCCATTGACTTAGCATTATGGCTAACGTCGGACAGATGTAACTCTGTCAATTTGAGCTACAAAAAGGAAAATTGGCATGCATGGACCAGGGGGAACCCTGACCCGGCAATTCAAGTCACGGAGTGATCGGGTACTCTGTTCACTTTTTATCACTCCCAAAATATCCGCCCATAGGAAAAGCATTGAGCACACTCTGATGATGTCAATGAGAGTTTAGGGAGAGCTTAGCAGAGAGGCCCAGGAGGCCCCAGACAGGGAAGGGAGGAACGTTTTTGTGCGTTGTTGTGCGTTGTTGCAAATTTTTTGCTTGTTTTTGCACATTTCGGACATTTTTGTTAGTTTTTGTTTTTTGCATTTTTGTGTGATTTTGCACGTTTTACCCGTTTAGTTTTGTGCATTTTTATGTGTTTTTACGCGTTTTTACTTGGTTTCTCATGTTTTTTGTACGTTTTTATGCATAATTGAGTTTTTTTTCATGCATTTTTGCTCGTTTTTGTGCGTCTTTATGCATATTTGCTTGTTTTTGCGTGTTTTGTTCACATTTTTTGTGCAGTTTTGCACGTTTTGCCCGTTTTTGCCTGTTTTTGTGCAGTTTTGTGCGTTTTTGCACATTTTTCTGTGTTTTCGCAAATTTTTGCATGTTTTTGTTCCTATTTGCATGTTTTTGCACGTTTTTTTGGTACGTTTTTATCCGGAATCGAGCGTTTGTGCGCATTTTTGCATGTTTTTGCGTGTTTTTGCGCGTTTCTGTGCGTCTTTGCACATTTTTGCACATTGTTGCAAATTTTTGCTCATTATGCACATTTTTATGAGTATTTGCATGTTTTCACATGTTTTTTGCGGGGGGTTTTTTGTGCGGTTTTGCACATTTTGCCTGTTTTTGCATGTTTTTCCGTGTTTTTGAGCATTTTTGCACAATCATTGCAATCACACTTGCATTTTCTTCAGGATAGTTATTATTGTTTTTTTCTTTTTTATTCTTTTATTACAATTCTTCTTTGAATTGCTTCTTTAGCATATACTATGTTTTAGAGTCATTTAATTCCAAGGCTTGCTGCAAAATGTTGCTTATCCCACAAGATAAACACCCCCAAAAGAAGTGAACTGGCCAAAAAAAGTTATTTAAGTTTATTCAATAAATTGTGATTCACATTATTATTCAACACTTTAATATAAAATAATATTTGCATGCTAATGTCAATTTTTCAAGCCTGCTTATGGTAGGCTACGCTATGATTGTAAATGGTATATATTAAACTCTTTTGACACGTTCAATTTATAATGTTTTTTTTGTTTGTTTGGGTTTTTTTTTTGCACTTTAAAAACAAGCCCCTGATACCTGAAACCCTGCCAATATCTGTAAATGATTTTATAGAAAAATAAAGTCACTTGGCTATTAAGCATACCTGGGAACTAGCAGCTTCTGAGTAAGAAGAAGAAATCAGAGTAAGAAATCTGATAATGCAATCTGGAAAATTTGCTCTTTACATGACCATTTAATCAAATAATCAGAAATCCTGTTATCATTGGATAATTAAGTGCATGTAAACACATTCAGTGTCAGTCTGTAGCTAAAAACTGTATTTGTACTGTACTGTATTTGTTTTTCTTGGGTTGAAAACAATCATTTTCTCTCGTTTTACAGTTGACATTTGTGGTTCATAATACTGAAACCATGATCGTTATCATGGGCTGAGATATTCAGATTGTTGTGCCGCACACATATGATTTGAATTTCTATACAGTCCTGTGTATATGTGTTTATACGAGAGCTATGAAACTGGTGGATGACTTGCAGATATAAGTGGGTGAGTGCTTTTGCTCACAACCAGTGTTGACACCAACCATGATATCACCCTTCTTATTGTCATACTTAAGAAGGATGATGTATTCTGTATACCAGGGGGTTTAGCCATGATAACAGTGATGGTAATTACTCTATAGTTCATCACAATTCCACAGTTGGTAGTAAGAGTATGTAGGTTGAGCAACAGCCTGGATCAAGCTGTCTCAACTGGCTTCCGGCAACTTGATTACCTGTCGCAGTTTAATTAACATAACCTGTCTGCTGGTTTGAGTGGATTTAATGGTTCACAGATGTTTCTGTGAAGACTCCTCAGTCACAATACCCTGTCCTCTGGTTTTTTTGTGAGAGTTTCAAATATAGACATTGTTACTACATGAGCACTGCAGAAGTTCCTGGAGAAAATGTGAGCTGTCATTTGATACAATGAAAAGGGTTAATAAAGTGATACCTTACAATGTTCCAGAAGTCATGTTAAGTGCTAAAAATGATCAATACCAAAATATTTTTTCCCATAAGGAAATTTAAATTCAATGAATCCATTCCAGACTCTCATACACACACGTTGTATGCATACTTGTCACGACTGGGGGATTTAAACATAAATAAAGAGATCCAAGCCCAAGACAGCATAAAATAAAGATATATTTATTTACAACAACACAAGAATAATAAGGAACCAAAGAAGACCAAACCAAAAACAGCCAAGCCGACTGACCCCCGGGGATCGGCGGAAGCTAGGGTGCACTGGACCTCGAGGACACGTCCCATGGTCGTCGGTGGGCCCTGCTGAACGACCTGAGGAAGGAGGATAATAGAAAACAGGACAAGGCCCCAAGCCTTGGCACACCAACCCTATAGGCACACAACCAGACAGTGTAATCCCAGGGAGTGCCTCGGGGGGACTCATGACATCAGAGGGAATTCCCATTTCCTTACACTGTCTAAAGGTCCCTACATTACCTCCGAGCTCCTGCTCATACTCCTCCTATCCTCTACTAATGGAAGGAGGTACCAATGTCCCTATCTCCCTCTGGGACAACCAAAGATGGGGACGTGCCTCAGTCCGAACTCACAATATCTGAAACACAGTGAACATCAAGGTTAGAATCGTACGTCTACTAGTCCCACTGAGCACGCCACTCCTAAGGCAGAAGCCAGACTGGTAGCTCTAGTGGCGTGTGATCCCATCGTGCGGGGCGTAAACGCCACAATGCCAGCTCGAGACTCCACAGCCTGCTATCTGCCTTAAATAATGCAGACTGCACCTGATTCCAGTTTGGGCGTGCATCAGCGCTGTGTTGCTAGGTGGCGATAAAAGCCCACTAAAGGCTAAAAGATCCCACGAGTGAGGCTGTTTAAACCCTTAAAACAGCCTCATTGTTACAATACTTGACACTATATATAAGCAGTCTGCAATAAAAAAAACAATAATTAGATGAAATAAATAAAATTTTTACTTTACTCATCACAGACATTTCTCATATTTTGACAATATCTCCTTTGAAGCACCATCATGCTCCATTCTCACTGTTTTCCTCTTTGTTGGCTCTCACTCACTGCCTTATTAACCATGCTGACTTATTTGAACTAAGAATATATGCAAAAAATAAAGAATAAAAAAAAAAAAAACAAGGAACTTTCGCAAGAGCTGTTATTTCAACTGAAAGGGCGTACGAGTTGTGCCAAGATTTTTTTTAATGTGCCAAGATTTTTTAGCGAAAACTGAGTTTGACAAGTTATGAAGTGGTCAATTGCCGAGGTATGACTATAATTTTAATCCAGAGATTTTGGTGTGCTGGTAGGAGGAAATGTTTTCTCAGACACTGGCACGTCAAAAGCTGTTATGAGTTGTGCTAGCACAGTCAGTTATGATAATGTCCATGAAAACAAATTGGACCGTATGATAGTTTCTGATCTGGGTCTGAAGCCTTTCCTGCATTCCCTTGCACTTGTGGATTTAAATGCGAAGAGGACAGTTTGATGAGCTTGGATCAGCCAAGCACAGCCCAAGCCTCTTTAATGTACTGAAGTGCTAAATTACAAAGGAAAACATGCAGTCCAAAGCTTTTTTTCCCATCTTTGCCTTGCAATTCAAAAATATACTGTATGCAGAATGACAGTTATGAATCATTTATTGCTGTTTCACATGGGTTTCCCATCAACCATCAAGTGCTTTCCGAATAGGTGCTTCATTCTGCAAACGGTCCAAGGTCCCATTTGACCAGAGCAGTTTATACACTTGGAGAAACAAAATGGAGCAGGAATTCCTCTGAGTCCCAGTTAGTGAGGGCCACTGATCTTGGACTACCTTCAGAGGAGATCTGTCAGCGTTCTCAAGCTAAACTTTAACCCAGCAGTTCTCAAAAGCAGAGCCAATTACAATGGTCTGCTCCAGACATCAGCAAATCCTTGATATCAAGATGTCAAAGTATATTAACAGGAATACTAGTCTAGTTTGCCCATTGTAATGTCCATTGGCCTCTTGAGTGAAGAAGCAACTCAAAGCTTAAATTTAATCATTCTCATATAAGTGTCCAGATTTTCCACTTGCAGTGATTATTCATTTTGTCAGATGCTGTCTAGAAGATTGTTGACCATTGACTGTGCTGACCTAGTATGCTACAGCTTCCCTAATACCCCATTCTCACATAGCAGTATTTTGACCTGGGCTGTCGTGGCAAGGCCTTTTCCCATGCTTACTTGAGTTTACTCTGAGTGTCCTGGGCGTCTCATAGCTTTACCGGGCCATTTTTGTGATAACGGGAGGGCG
>JAVSBU010308529.1:0-11289 GCA_033118015.1 Loricariichthys derbyi | reverse complement strand
TTCCTACTGTGCCTGTCCACCTGTTTACCCCGGCTCTCCTGCTTGATGCAGCCTGTATCTGGGACGTGCGCTCGTGGTGCCAGTACATCCTAGCTTCCGCTGATCCCCTGGGGTCAGCCGGCTCGGCTGGTTTTGGTTTGTTCCCGTTCCTGTGTTCTGTTGGTTTTCATGCTTGTTTTTAATAAACATTATGGTTATTTTACGCTGTTCTGAGTGTGGGTCCTTTATGTTAAATCCCTCGTTCGTGACAAGAAAATTGTTGAAATGTTTAAAAACAAGGTACCTCAAAGATTATTATGGATTTGCATATTCCTCCCTCTACAGTTATAATATAAATAAACAATTCTTACTTTGTCAAGTCAAGTAAACCTTTGTCAGGCACTACAGGATGGAGTCATATTCTCAAATGCCACTTAAAAATGTAGTATGAAAAAAAGAAGCCTCATGTTAATCATATCTAGACTCGGTGACAACTTCTCTGGGCTCAGAAGCATCTAGGATGGACCATCTCACAGTGGAAATGTGTATTGTGGTCAGATAAAGCAGTATTCCAGATCATATTCTGGAAAAAAAAATAGGAATCTGTATGTGCCAGACCATAGATGACAAGAACCATCCAGACTGATATCAGCAACAAGTCCAAATGACAGGGTCTGTTATGGTATGGACTTTTGTCAGTACCCTTGGTAAAGGTCATTTACATTTTTTTGATGGCAGCATTAATGCAGAAAAGCACATTGAGATTTTAGAGCAACATATACACTGAAGATGAGATCTTTAACAGGAACATCCATGCCTGTTTCAACAAGACAATGCAAAAACAAACCAAATCAGCAAATGTTATGACTGAAATATGCAAATCCTTTCCAGTCATTCTTTGAGACACATTGCTTTTAAACATTTCAATAATATTCTCACACACACTGGAAATCCTCTGCTCATCTCCTGCTCTTCAAAGTCTGAGGCTTTCTTAGATGCTGCTTTTGTACCAAATCATGATCATAATCACCTGTTTGAAATCACATCATTATATAGATTTTTTTAACCTTATTACTAGCCCTAAATTGCCACCGTCCCAACTTTTTCTTGGTTGCAGGGCTCAATTGATGTTTATTAACAAATGAAGTTAATTTGACTAGAAAGAAAAATGAAATAAGTTGGGTTCATACGGTATGCAATGAAATAAAAGTCAAAGTCAATGTAAGGAATACAGCATTTTTATTTTTATTTTCCATACTATCCAAACTTTTTCTAACTTGGGCTTGTAGACATGCTCAATTAATACCATCCACTCTGGCAATACCAGAAACACATGGCTTGCAAAATGGGCACAATCAAGACATAAGTGGGAGATTGGCAAACTAAAATGTCCTGTAGAAGTGTCATAAACCTAATTTATATATTAGAATTTCTTTTTGATCCATTTCAGCCTTTTCTAAAATAATGTCAGATTCTACAGAAGTACACCAGAACAAAACATACCTTTGATGTTATTGGCTTGCAGATAGAGGTGTTCAAGGCTTGTGCTAACTGGTGGAATCTTCTCCAGTTTGTTAAAGGAGAGGTCCAGCTCTATCAATCCACTCACTTTGAAAGTGTTGGGTGGAATTCCCTTGTTTGTGAGGATGTTGTGGGATAAGGGCACATATTGTAATTTGCTGAGGCACTTGAAGAAGTTGCCTGGGATGGAACTGATGAAGTTGGCGTTCAAGTAGAGTTGGTGAAGCATTTTGGGCAGGACATCTGGAACCTTCTTCATCTGGTTGCTACTCACATCGAGCAACTTGAGGGATCTCAGCCCTTTCAGTGTGTTGCCCATCTCCTTGATGGCATTGTCATTGAGCATCAGGATGTCCAGGTTTACCATTCCTTCAAAAGTTTTTTGTGAGACCTTGATAATTTTGTTATGGTTGAAGCGCAGGTCTAGCAGGGAACGAGGTAGGTTTTCAGGCACCAAGGTAAGGTTGTTGCCACTCAAGTAGAGGCGGTCCAGGTTCACCAAATTAGCAAAGGCCCGGGGATGTATCTTTGTAATCTGGTTTTGATGAAGCATCACCCAGACAAGGTTGGTAGCATTCCCAAAGGCTTTGTTTGAGACTGTGGTGATTTGATTATGCTCCAAATAGATGTACTTCATTCGAGAGGGAATGTATGGCATCCGTTTTAGGCCACGGTTGTTGCAGCACATGGCAACAGGGAAGGTTGGAGGTCAGTCACACTGTAGTGGGCAGTCTCTCCTGGTGTTATCAGCTCCATGTGGTGCCAGTGGTAGGTCCAGAACAAGGGTCAATTTCCTGAGCTAACATAAGAAGCAGAAATCCTACGACAAGCAACAGAGCAGCGCTATGCATCATCAGGATGTGCAAGACTTTTTCTGCTGAAGGAACAGTACAGGAATTGAGAAATGAAGAACAATTACACATTTAAAAACACAAATATAACAGAATAAGGGAATTTTCAAATTTGTCTAGCTCTAACAGGCATGCCATAGGTGTTCATGTGCACATGCAAGAATAAAGGAGGCCAAGTCCTCTTCTCTACAGCCATCCATTAAATAAAAATATTTCTGATTAATATTTAGAGAGAGAACTGTACAAAAACATGAAGAATATCAGCATAAATTATGACTTTAACCATCGAAAGTCTCCTGAGTCAAATCCAAAAATACAAATGAAGAAGGTACTGAGGTTCTGAAACAATCGAATGAGATTCACATTGTAATCACAAAAATTGTAGATCACACTGGAACACACCTACCTGGTTAAATTAGAAGGTTTTCACTCCTTCCTTTCCAAGCTGCTATGACACTGTGCACAAGCTTTTGCCAAAGACTTTGTAAATACTTCTGGTCTGCTTCACAGATTTTTGCTCCACACCTCTAGAACCTCCTCCCAGTCCATGCCCGATAATGGCACATACTCTCTATGTCTTTGATCTTTGGTCACCTCAGTGCTGAGAATGATCCACCACCCTAATAGTACCTGATCTATGATGGTCCTGTGGGGATCCTGACCACAGAGTAAAGAGGGCTAACAGATTATATAGAGAAACAAATGGACTACCGTTTGTAATTGTAGATCTACAAAGTGCATCTAAATAGTATGTGGACCTGATATAATGAACAATGAGTGTAGAAACAAGGAAGCACACCTAATAAAGTGATCAGTGAGTGTATGCTCCTCCACACTAAAACCTCACCATGTAACTGGCCTGGCCCCATTAACACAGATGATCCTGTTGATAGTAAGTTTTTTGACATCTAACATATACAATTTTGCCATCTAAAATATAGATCTGAAAGAGAGGGGGTGACATCTGGTATACTGTAGACTCATAATAACATGGCACATGCTCATATCATTATAGTTAAATGAATGATTACAGGACAATTTCCTGATTTACCCTCCCTGCAGCATAATATTAATAATAATAGTCATCATTGCAAAATATTTACCTTCTGTTTTAATTTTTCCTTACTATCCAAGCATGAAAAAAAATCTATTCACTAACAATGGACAGACTCAAGGATTTATCATGTTCTGGATTCTATCCTGAATACACAGAGTGATTTTAAATAGTTAACACTTGTTGACTGACTGACTCTGATTATATAGATTGCTTCAAATATTTGTTTGGCTCAAATAAATAATCATTGCCTAATTATTTCCATTCTTTCTACGGAACTTTGACACTGCTCTTCCAGTCCTATAACTTCAAGCCAATCAAATCTGACATGCAAAAAAAGAAAAGATAATGAGGTATTGTTTTTTAGACAAATGCTGAGCTGCTGGTGAATAATTGTGTCAATGATACATTGAAATTTAGTCATTTAATAACACATTTATCCAGAGTGACTTACAACTGATACAATTTTACAATCCAAGCAATTGTGGGTTAAGGGCGTTGCTCAAGGACCCAACAGTGGTAGCTTGGCAGAGGTGGAATTTGAACCCTGGATCTATCCAGTACCTTAACTGTCACACCATCACATTTCCCAGAATTCTAAAATACTGTGTTAGCGGTGTGATTAAGTGGCAAAAAGATGATTATGTGTCACGATGTGGGGGCGAGATGTAAAAAGGAACCAAGTGCACACAGTTTCATGAATAACGTTATTTTTTATTGAACTAAAATACGGCAACAGTGAAAACACAAATCACAAATGACATTAAAAATAAGCTAAAAAAGGAACATAAAAACAAAACGGTTGTCAACCCCCGGAACTGGCAAAGGTAGGGCGCATGGGGATGGCGAGGACATGTCCGGACCTGGTTTTACAGCCAGTGTACTGCACTTCTAACCACATAGGGACAAGCTCGTTCCCCGAACGCTGTGGTCCCGCTTTTACTACAGACGTTATATGGTGCCGACCAAATACACAGGGAGCGAAGGAGGCAAGGTACGGCAGGGAGGTGCAGGGGAACAGGCTCTAGGTGGACCCCCAGACTGCGGTTACCCTACTCACTGTGACAAAGAATGAGCCTGTAGAGGAGGGACCAACGGTGCCAAAGGAAGCATGCTTTCCCTATACTATCACCTAAGCCCTAACCACACCTCAAGCCTCTTGGTTTTATATCACCCCTCCTGTACAAAGGAGTGGCTACCACTTGACCCAATCTCCCTAGCCTGAGAGTGGTACTGGTGGGTCCACCACGCTATGCCATCTGAAAACGGCATAGCGAGTGAGGTGCCACAAAATGGGTGGGAAAACAAATCACCAAGCGACGCTGCATAACAGGTGGAGTGCACCAGTCCGGAATGTGCCTTACATCAGAAATGCAAGTAAATTTGTGTGCCAGTAACCCTGCTGCTGCACGCCTCTGCACTCCGTTCTAGGAGCGAAGGGATACTGACTGCATGTGGTTCTCACACAAGTAACGCTCAATGTTAAAGCAGGGATAAACAGCTCACAAGGTTGTAATAAAGGCTAGTGGTAGCAGAGAGTAGGCAGCACTCAGCTGTGGTTAAGCTAATGGCTAGCATAAAAATAAAAGCATTTTGCTGTGGCTCGTCTGATGGCTGGCGCAGCAAAGGAGAAGCTCCAGCTACTCTGACTGCCAGCAGAAAAGGAAGGCCTTAAGCTATAGCTTAACCGAATGCTAGCACAGCAAAAGAGCATTACACTACGGCTAGGCTGACGGCTAATGCAGAAAAAGCATTAAGCTGCGGCTAGCACAGTAAAAGCCTTGAGCTGTGACTAGGCTAGCAGCTAGTGCACACAGAAAAGCATTAGATTAGAGCTAGGCTGACAGCCAGTGCAGCAAAGAAGCGTTAAGCTGTAGCTAGAGCAATGGCTAGTGAAAAAAGGAAAACATTGAGCTGAATCTAGGCTGATGGCTAACGCGGCAAAGAAGTGTCAAGCTGCAGCTAGGCTAATGGCTAGTGGGAAAAGAAAATCATTAAGCTGAGGCTAGTAACACTATTGCTTCAAAGGCATTTTCATGAATAGACCTGAAACTCTTTCAAATATGACCCACAAAATTTTGTCATGGCATATCCTCTCCAAATATGGCATAGAGTTTCAGCAACATTATGCTGCTATTAAACCAGAATATTTTATAATCATAATTTAGGTGAACTGTGCTTACTAGGTGAAAACTCATCTTGCACTCTCTGCATGTGTACAGGATGGAAACTTTGCCAAGCAAAAGATTCACTCAAAGGTGTTCTGTTCGACTTATATCCTATTCCAAAAATCCAACTGAGGTCTCTACTTTATTCTCTGTATGATTTTCCATGTGGCTCCTTCATCTGCATGTCAATCTGACTATCCTGTCTGTTACATCTCTGCCCAGCAAAGCCTCTCTAATGGCTGACTGGAGAGAATAAGCAAAGCCATGGAGTAAAAAGTGGGGGCTGTGTTAGATTAGGATCAAAACAAATGCAGCCTTGGCTTACATTTTCTTCACGGAGCTTGCAGGAATAATAACACATTCCCAGTTTTCAGAGACGTAAAGCCAAACATATAACGGTTCTGCATGCAAATACCGATGCTTACAGATAAAACACAATCACTAAAGTAACCTTTAACAGACACAATCAGTGAAATTCTCTTCTGGCACAAAGGGTAAGGCTAGATTCTGGCACTGCAGCATTACTACTGTTAAAAGTACAACTTCTTGGAGTATACCTTGTAAAATGTAATATTAGCTGTAAGTCTGCTAATGCTATAACTATACACTGCTCAAAAAAAATAAAGGGAACACTTAAGCAACACAATGTAAATCCAAGTAAATAAATACTGAGCCTCATTTTGACTTGTTTTAAGGACATTACATCAAAGTTGGATCAGCCTGTAGTGTGGTTTTCCACTTTAATTTTATTTTTAATTTTTTATTTAATTTTAATTTAATTTTAAATTTGATTTCCATTGATGATTTTTGTGTGATTTTGTTGTCGGCACATTCAACTTTGTACAGAACAAAGTATTCAATGAGAATATTTCATTCATTCTGATCTAGGATGTGGTATTTTAGTGTTCCCTTTATTTTTTTGAGCAGAGTATATTGCTTTCAAAAGCCTGAATACTCTGTGGTATGGATTCCACAAGATGTATTAAAATCTCCCTTGAGATTCTGTTCCATGTTGATATAAATACATAAGCAAATCCCTACAGATTTGTTAGCTGCACTTTCATGCTGCGAAACTTACAATTACTCTACACAGAACTCATAGTCATGTTCATGAAACTTTTGCTTTGTGACATGCTGGAAGTAGCCATTAGAAGATGGAACTATACTGCCCATTGGATTATTTTTCTTTATTGCATGACTCTAAGTAGAGGAGTCTTTAGACATGGGTCTTCAGGTCATAACCAAATCCATCCCATTTGACTGATTTCTATCTAAGGTTATTAATGCAGGGCAGCATGGTGGCTTGGTGGGTAGTACTGTTGCCCCACAGTGAGAAGGTCCTGAGTTTGATCCCAGGTGGAGAGGGTTGGGTCCTGCCTGTGTCCATGTGGGTTCACTCCAGGTGCTCTGATTTAATCCCACAGTCATCAGTCTTGGTTCTTGTTCACTGATTACACTAAAGTGGCCCTAGTTTGTGAATGTGTCCAACCCTATGATGGATCGGTGCCCTGTATTGGGTTGTTCTTGCCTTGCACCCTGTGTTACCATCTCAGCACCAGCTCTCCTGTGACCCTGACGAGGATTAAACTGAAAAGAGAGTGAATGCATGCGTTTATTAAAGCAGTGCACTTTAGCATTACTGTTAATTTAAATTATGTTATCAGGCCCCTCCCCTTTAAATCATCTCATTAACACTACAATCAACTTTGGTATTGAAAGGTCAGAACTGAAAATTGTGTCATTACTGACCTTGTTCTGTATGTGCTACAAAGTGGGAAAACATGGATGCCTCCCCAAAAAGCTTTTTTTATTTGGTGCTGACCGAGTGCTAAAAGCCCATAACCTGACGTACTCCACATGTTTCTGCAGATGACATCATTCTGAGTTGTACTGTACCTGCATTTGCTCCTGGGCATTTTCTGTGCATAACAGTTCCATCATTGCTTAATATCATAATTAGAACAACATGTGGAGAATTCAGCCCATTTGTGTTTGGACAGTGACAGCTGTGTGCTGTTTGTGTTGCACTAAAGATACAGGGCTTCATGGTTTTGAGTAGAAATGCTTGAGGTTAAGTGTCTTTTGCAGTAGCACTCGGGTTTAAAGAAATTAAAAAGTGTTTAGCAAATCTGCAAATATTTGTTTCAGAAGTTCTGCAAAAATATGTCAACGGAAGATTTGAAATGGTGTTTGTAATATTTTTGTTTGTAGTCATTTGAAAAAAATGGAAGTAAAGATGGGAAAAGGCAAAAAAATGTTCATGTGGCACAGTACAGGGAACAATGTACTCAATTATATCATTTGTGTTTATTTATATGTTTGATTTAACATTGCTATCAGCATCAATGGCCATTTTTAAAGACAAACAAGGTTACATCAAAACAATACATATATCCTATTCAAATCGATCTAATTTAGCATAATCAATTAACCTAAAGCATTTATTTGGACTGTGGGAGGAAACCAGAGCACCCAGAGTTAATTCTTGCAGACACAGGGAATGTAATCTCCACACAGAAAGGATCCAGCTTGCTCTAATTGGGATTGAACCCAGGACCTGCTTGCTGTGAGGAACTAGTGCAATTCAACAAGCTACAATGGCAATATTGTTTGTGAAATGAGTGGCAGGCATATATGACAATGAAGTTCATAATTAATACTCTGCCCTCTGGTGGCCTGGAGGTGGTATTGTTAAATGTCAGTCTCACTGTTGGAAAGTAACCATTTTCATCTGTTTGTGTCATTAGTATTGTGGGATTAATTAAATTAATGTTTAGCACACACACACACACACACACACACACACACACACACACACAGTAAAATAGATCCAGCAGTACTAACTTCAAAAAACAAACAAAACAAAAAACAAAAACACATCATTCCAGTGCTTCACAAACTGGGCCTGTAGTGGGTCAGAGAAAAGCAAGACAAATGAATGAGGCATGTTTGTGCACTGCTGTTAATTGGGATTAAAAGTTTAATTTTTGCAGAGCAAATGTTCAAGTATTATTTTTTTTCTTCCAGGGGGATGGTTAAGTTTCAAAGCCATTTTTGTACAGAGAGACACAAAAGAGATATTATGTTTTGACCAATGAATGTTGATGCACAGTAACATAAGTGACATATCAATTGTAAAAGTGATTTGTAACTATGTATGAATTTGTCACTTTGTATGAATTACTATGCTAAAAAATCTTTGCTCGTTCCTTCTTGCTAAAAATTGACACGTGCTAAAATGCAGTGTTCATTTCAAATTATCTATATGTATCTATGCATAAACAAGTAGTTGTTAATGAAAACTTAATATACACATGAATATAAGTCAAAAGTTCTTCTCATTCAAAGTTTTCATTTTTTTCCTAAATTGTACATTTATACTGCAGTCATCCAGACCATGAAGGAACACATGAAGAATCACGTAGTAAACAAATCAAAATATGTTTTACATTTCAAGTTCTTCAAAATAGGCACCTTTTGCTTTGATTACAGCTTTGCACACTCTTGGAATTCTCTCAATCAGCTTCATGAGGTATCACCTGAAATGATTTTCCAACAGTCTTGAAGGAGTTGGCAGAGGTGCTGATCACTTGTTGGTTGCTTTTTCTTCACTCTGTGGTCCAACTCATCCCAAACCATCTCATTTGGGTTTAGATCAGATGACTGTGGAGGCCAGGCCATCTAACAACACTTTATCACCCTCTTTATTGGTTAGATAGCCCTTATATAGCCTTTATTTAGCCTTATATAGCCTGGAGCTGTGTTTGGGGTCATCATTTGAAAAACAAATGATAGTCCCACTAATCGAAAACCAGACTGGATGGCATGGATGGCATGGATGGATTTTGAATAAATTACCAACAGTGTCATCAGCAAAGCACCTCCATACCATTACACTTCCTCCTCCATACTTCTCAGTGGGAACTACACATGTAGGAACCATTTGCTCACCTTTTCTGCATCTCACAAACACATAGCATTTGGAACCAAAAATCTCATCAGACGCAAGGACAGATTTCCACTGGTTTAATGTCCATTCCTTGTGTTCCTTGGCCCAAGCTGTTCTCTTCCTCTTTTTGTTCTCCCTTAGAAGTGGCTTCTTTGCAGCAATTTAACCATAAAATTCACTCAGTCTTCTCTGAACAGTGTCTGCTACTTTAACTCTGTGAACATAGAGATGTTTCCCTCTATGTGTAATTAATCTATATAATATATAGGTTTCACTTTCTGAAATGAGTGATAAAAATATTAAATTTTTCCTGATATTCAATTTTTTTTTTAGATATATAGATCAAGTTCAGTCAAACTTGATGGATAGTGTCTGTGAACAGCAAGTTTCAAGTCTTGCCACACATTCCCAATAGGATTTAGGTCTGGACTTTAACTGGGGCCATTCTACCACTTAAATATGCTTTAATCAACCAATTATAGCTCTGGCTGTATGTTTAGGGTCATTGTCCTACTGGAAGGTGAACCTCAGCCCCAATTTCAAGTCTTTTGTAGCCTCTAACAGGGTTCCCTGTCTCTGCTGAAGAAAGGCAGCCCTACAGCACGATGCTGCCACCACCATGTTTCACGGTGGGGGTGGTTTGGTGCATTGTTAGTTTTTCGCCACACATTTAGACCAAAAAGTTCAAATGTGGTCTCATCTGTGGGACGGTCTGATTTGCACAGGCTTTTTTTTTTTTTTTTTTTTTTTTTGTAGTGAACAAAGGAGGTAAAACTATAAATATATGAAAAGGATTTACGGATCATCATATTCTGTTTTCATTTATGTTTTACACAACGTCCCAGCTCCATTGGAATTGAGGTTGTACCTTATAGTGAGCAATGCCTCCATGAGCACGAATAGCAGCTGCATTTCTATGTTACACTATCAATGTTACTCTTGCATCAAAGAAATGTGCAGTTTGACCCAATTTTAGCCAGGTCCCATAGATTTTCAAGTGGATTCTGCTGCATACTGAAGCTATGTGTGTGCTTGTGCTTTTACCTTGCTTCCTGTATGAGATTGAGCAAAGGATCTCATGCGCACAGGTCATGTGTTTCCCACTGCGCCACTGGGACAGTATAATGATTCACAGAGCAATGGCAGGAAAGTATTTCTATTGCAAAAGAAACTTGGTGTGACCACCCTTAGCTTTTCAAAACAACATAAATTCTAATTGACATGCAGATTTTAAAGTGATAGAGCTGGTATGTTTTCCCAAGCCTTATTTCCCAAAGTCATTCATCGCATTCAGTCCAGTAGCTAGGCTCTATAAAAAGGAAGTCTTCATATATACTCAGATCAATAAACAAATTTGGATATTTTTAACATTCATGGCTATAGTCATGATAGGAACATGGTTACAAAATTACTCTATAAACAGTTATGCTGAAGCAATTTAGAGAGACGAAGTAACCTCGCTCATGTTTATGGAATGTGGGAAGAAACTGATGTACCCAGAGAAAACACCCTTGGACAACAGGCAAACTCCACACAGCTGGAGTCTGCGGGCACAAACTGGGGATCTCTAGACATGTGCAGCAACAGCATTATCCACTTGTGACACATTTCATCTCAAGTATAAGAAGTATCTTTGAGACAACAGATAGTATACCATGGTGATTTTACTAATGATAGCTTGTTATATGTTTTATATACAGTACAGGCCAAAAGTTTGGACACACCTTCCATTCAATGCGTTTTCTTTATTTTCATGACTATTTACAT